>JAQQSK010004320.1:0-69924 GCA_028658325.1 Potorous gilbertii
TTTCTACTCCGCCATCTTGGCTCTGCCCCCTGTCTACAATATTCTTAGGAGTTTCTCTTTTTGGATCTCTTTCAGGAGGTGATTGGTGGATTCTTTCAATGTTTATTTTACCCTCTTGTTCTAGAATATCAGGGCAGTTTTCCTTGATAATTTCATAAAAGATGATATCTAGGCTCTTTTTTTGATCATGGCCTTCAGGTAGTCCCATAATTTTTAAATTGTCTCTCCTGGATCTATTTTCCAGGTCAGTTGTTTTTCCAGTGAGATATTTCACATTATCTTCTATTTTTTCATTGTTTTGGTTTTGTTTTGTAATTTCTTGATTTCTCATAAAGTCATTAGCTCCCATCTACTCCACTCTTATTTTTACAGAACTATTTTATTCGGTGAGCTTGTGAACCTTCTTGTCCATTTGGCTACTTCTGCTTTTTAAAACATTCTTCTCCTCATTGACTTTTTGAATCTCTTTTGTTTTGTAATTTCTTGATTTCTCATAAAATCATTAAATTCCATCTGCTCCTTTCTAATTTTTAAAGAACTATTTATTTTTTTCAGTGAACTTTTGAACTTCCTTTTCCTTTTGGCTAATTCTGCTTTTTAAAGCTTTCTTCTCCTCATTGACTTTTTGGACCTCTTTTGCCAATTGAATTAACCAATTTTTAAAGGTGTTGTTTTCTTCAGCATTTTTTTGGGGTCTCCTTTAGCAAGCTGTTGACTCACTTTTCATGATTTTCTTGCATAGCTCTCAATTTTCTTCCCAATTTTTCCTCCATCTCTCTTACTTGATTTTCAAAATACTTTTTGAGCTCTTCCATGGCTTGAGACCGTGGTACATTTATTTTTGAGGTCTCTGATGGTAGGCATTGTTTTTCCTGATCTGAAAAGATGGAAGGAAATACGTGTCACCAAGAAAGTAACCTTCTACAGTGTTATTTTTTTCCCTTTTTTGGGCATTTCTCCAACCAGTTATTTGGCTTTTAAGTCCTTTGCCAAGAGGAGGGTATACTCTGGGGACCTGTAAGTTCTCAGTTTCTCCAAGGTGGCATAATCAAGGAAGAAGAGTTTACTTCTTTCCTGACCTGTGCACTGGTCTGGGAGCAACCAAAAACTTTTCTGCCCAGAATCTGTGAGTAGTAGAATTTCCACTCCACAAATGCCTCCAGCTCTACCAATCCCTGAACCATGCTCAGGGCTGAGATTAAGATCAGCTGCTCAGTTCCCGCAGGGGCTTTAGACAAAGTGCTCCACAAATGGACACTGCTGCTTTTGCTGCTGCTAGGGAAGAGCCCTGCTCCCTTCTCATCTGGTTGAAAAAGCTTTCTCACTGACCTTTGAAGTTGTCTTTGTCATTTGTGGGTTGAGGGATCTGAGAATTGTTGCTGCTGCTGAGAATTCTGCCCCCAAAACCTGTTACTGTCCTGTTCCTCCCAGTGCTGTGTGGCCAAGGCTGGGTTTTGCTCTGCTCCACCCTCTGTGTGATAGACCTTCCAAGTTATCTTGGGCTGGAAATCTCTTTCCCTCTGTCATTCTGTGGCTTTTGCTGCTCTAGAATTTGTTGAGATTCATTTTTTACAGGTATTTTATGGGCTGTGGGGAAGAGCTAGTGTATGTATGTCTTTCTACTCCACCATCTTGGCTCTGCTCTCAAGAATGAGTCTTTTAATTGAAAACTCATTTTTTTCATTGGCTCAAGTTTCCAGGATATGTCATTTGGGTTTTCCATTGCAACCTAGTTGCAATGAGTTCCATTGATTTTTGGAATAACTTTTTACATTCCCAAATTCTTGTTACTGTGAAATAATTCAGGGTTATTCAAATTCTTTTTCCTTCATATTTCTTTCTCTTGACTGCTTGCAAAACGTCTTGGTTCATATTTAAATAGGGAAATTTAACCACCACATGACTTGGAATTCAAAATAGTTTAAAAATTTTTTCCTGGTGACTTGTTCTTTTTCATGGTTTCCTAGTTATCTGTATTTCAAATTTCTGAACAATTTTCTTGTATTTTTGTCATTTCTAAAAAATTACATTTTATTTTTTGAATCAGCAGAAATATACCTTCTAACTCTCCCAACCCAATCTACCCCCACTTCAGAACTGAAGAAAAACAATCCACATTACAAACATGAATATTCAATCAAAACAAATTTCCACATTGTCCATGTGAAAAAAATAATTGCCTTGCTCTGTATCCTGAATCCTTCACCTTTCTACCAAGAGGTGGGCAACATCTTTTATCATTAATCCTCTGGGATCGTGGTTGTTCATCAAGCTGACAAAAATTCCTTATTCTTTCAAATGTGTTTGCCTTTACCATATTTCTGTCTTTGAAGAAATTGTTCTCCTGGTTCGGTTGTCTTCACTTAGCATGAGATCATTACAAGTTTTCTCAAGTTTCTCTAAAACTGTCTCCTTTATAATTTCTTACAAAACAATAGTATTCCATTATGTTCATATACTATAATGTATTCATCCATGCTACAGTTTTGCATTCCCCTTGCTTGTCACATCAAAAGAGCTATCAATATTTCTGTACTTACATAGATTTTATATATATGTATATATATGTTTTGCTTAGAACTAATACCTCCCCTAATCTATTTCCTTTCTAATTCCCCCTCCCCACTTTTCCCTTTTCCTCCTACTTCCCTATTGAATGAAATGTTTTTGTCTGTACTCAATTCTTTGTGTGTGTGCATGTGTGTGTGTTCTTCTTTCCCTTAACCACTTCAGAATAATTTGAAGTGTCAACTGCTCCCCCACCTTACTACTTATTTGTATAAATTTCTACTTGAGTGCTTTAATTATGTGATAAAATTTCCCCTAACTTTCCTTTCTCTTCACCTCCAGCATTCAATGTATTCCTCTTCCCCTCTCTTTCCATTCTTCTCTTAAGAGCATCAAAACAAAACAGTTCTCCCCTATTCCCAAGCTTTGTTTAGTCAGATTCTTTTTACTGCTCTAGACAATAATAGGGTTCAGAAAGGATGTGTATATCATCTCTCCATATTCAAATGTAAGTATTTTATCTTTGTTTAATCAATTATGACTTACATTCCTGTTTACCTCTTTAGATTTTTCTTAGCTCCTCTGTTTGTACTTCAAATTTCCTATGTCACTCTGGTCTTTTCTTCAAGAATGTCCTCTATTTCATTGAAGATGAATAGATAATAGAAGTCCTCTATTTCATTGAAGATCCATTTCCCCCCTGTAGTATTCTACTTAGTTTTGCTGGATAAGTTATTCTCATTTATAAGCCTATATCTTTTCTCTTTTAGAGTATTATATTCCAAGTTCTCTGCTCATTTATAGTGGTAGTTGCTAAATCATGCTAAATCAAGACTGTGACTCAATGGTACTTGAATTCTTTCTTTTTGGCTGCTTGTGATAATTTTTCTTTGATCTGATAGCTCTGAATTTTTAATGTGGTGTTCTTGGGAGTTTCCATTTTGTGATTTATTGCTGGAGGTGATTGATGGATTCTTTCTTTTTCTACTTTGCCTGCTGGTTCTAAGAGACTGGGATAGTTTTAAGATTTCTTGAAATATGTTGTTTAGGTTCTTTTATGGGAGATCTTGGCATTTAGGTAGTACATTAATTCTTTTTTTCTCCCCAATCTTTTTTCTAGGTCAGTTCTTTTTGTTATGGGACACCTTATATTTTTTTCTAGTTTTTTTTTTCGCCCTTTTTATTTATTTTTAAATTTCTTGTTGTCATGGAGTCATTGGCTTCTAATCATGGAGCTTGTCCTTCAGGCAACATTCTATATGTCTTGTGCCAAGCTGTTAATTTCCTTTCCAATCCTTTTTCAATCTTTTCCTCAAGCACTGTCATTCTTATTTATAAAAAAAAAACATTTTTAACTATTAAAAAAACTCTATTGCTTTATCTTTTGTAAGAATTCTTGTTGAGTTTGTGCCTGAGCTGTGTTTCTCTTTGAGACTTTGCTTATATATATTTTTGTATATATAATATATATTATATAGATGTTTATATATTATATTATTTATTTTGGGTTCATTCTCTTCTTTTGAATTTGTGTTTAGAACATCTTTGCACCACAATAGTCCTTCATGATGGGATTTTTTTTGTTTACTTATTCTTCTAGTTCTTTCCCATCTTTAGACTTGATGTTAGGGCTGGACTTTGCTGTACTTGTAAGGGGCAAGTCTAAGCTGGCCCTTTTAATGTTTTATTGGAGTACTGAATGTTGTTTTATTCTCAGGTGTGTAGGGACCTATAAGTTTTTAGTACTTATGGAGTGGAATGATTCAGGGCACTATCTGATTACTGATCTGTTGATCTGAATTCTTCAAGTTCCTAGCCTGAGTTTTGGTCAGTGCAATGATGGATTGCTGCTGGGTTTAGCCCTCATCTGCCAACTTGGAGGTTCTACTGGTTCAGAGGGACAAAACTATAGACTTCACTTTGATGTAGGATTCCTGCCCTGTTTATTTCTTTGCAGGTTAGATACTGGAAACAAAATCCTAATCTGTTCCTGGGATCTGAGTCAAACTACTCCTGATTATTTCTGAGTTTTCTCTTTTCTTGGTACACTGCCCAGGGCCTCCCTACCTGAGGACACCACTCCCAAGATATGCTCCGTTCTCATAAGTCTGACATAAATCTGTGAACTATAACTGGATAGTGAGAGACAAAATTGCCAGTTTGCACCTGTCCCCATTAGCATGTACTGGTATTGGTATGAGGGTGCCCCAACATGGGTCTGGTACATTCTTTTGACCTAGTGGACACAAGCCCAACAAGAATTCTTGAAAGAACTAAAGACAGAGATAAAAGTGATAGAGGAAAAACTGGATAAATAAATACATGATACAATAAGATTATGAAAAGAGAATTAATAGTTTGGTAAAAGAGGTACAAAAAATGTTAAGAAACTAACATTTTAAAAAACAGAATCTATCAAATGGAAAAAGAGGCATGAAAAATCACCAAAGAAAAGAACTCCTTCAAAAGCAAAATTGGCTGAATTCACTGAAAAAATAATTCCTTAAAAAGTATAAATTGGGCAAGTGGAAGCTAATGACTCTACAATATATCATGAAACAATAAAACGAAAGTGAAAAGAATGAAAAAGTGGAAGAAAATGTGAAATATCTCATTAGAAAAACAATGACCTAGAAAATAGATCAAGGAGAGATAATTTTTAAGAATTAGTGGACTACCTGAGTCATGATCAGAAAAAAGAACCTAGACTTCATATTTCAAGAAAGTATAAAAGAAAACTACCACAATATCTTAAATCCAAAGGGTAAAATAGAAATTGTAAGAATCCACTGATTGCTTCCTGAAGGAGATCCTAAAACAAAACTCTCAGGAAAATCAGAGCTAAATTCCACAGCTTTTCAGTCAATGAGAAAATGCTTCAAGCAGCTAGGGAGAAGCCATTCAATATCAGAGAGCAGCAGTCAGGATCACACAAGACTTTTCAGTTACCCCATTAAAGGAGAGGATGGTTTGGAACATGAAATTTCAAAAGGCAAAGGAGCTAGGATGACAACCAAGAATACCCAGTAAAAGAGTATGTTCCTTCAAGGGGAAAAATGGACATTTAATGAAATAAAGGGTTTTCAAGCATTTCTGATGAATAGACAAGATTTGAATAAAAAAAATTTTGACATTCAAACATAAGACCCAAGGAAAACACACAAAGATAAACAAGAAGGAGAAATCATGAGGTACTTCATAAAGTTAAACTGTTTATATAGTTATATGAGAAAATGATACATAACTCTTAAAAACTTTGTCCTTATTGGTGCAATTAAAAGGAATCTATATAAACATAGGGCATAAGTTTGGATCAATTGTGTTGAGATAATCTAAAAAAACGTGGAGGGGTGAGAAAGAAGGATATATTGGTAGAAAGGAAGAAGGAAGAGAAATAATAGGGGAAGGCATTTCACATAAGAGAATCACAGAAAGAAGGGCTTTTATAGTGGAGGGGAAATGGAGGGAGGAATAACAGGCAATGCCTAAACTTCATTCTCATCAAAGAGGGAAGAATATTACATACGTACTCAATTGGGTATAGAAATCTATCTTATCCAACAGGGAAATAGATAGGAAGAGGATAAGAGAAAAGAGAAGGGTAATAAAAGGGAGATAAGATCAAGGGAGACAATGGTCAGAAGCAAAACAGACTTTTGAGGAGGGAGAGGTAAAACAAGAGAGAGAAAGAAAGATAAACAGAAGAAAACATGATGTAGGAAAATACACAATAATTATAATTATGAAAGTGAATGGGATGAATTCACCCATAAAATGAAAGCAGACAGTAGATTAGAAACCAGAATGCAACAATATGTTGTTTATAAGAAACATATTTAAATTAGAAAGAAATGTATGGGATTAAAATAAGGGCCTGGAGTAGAATCTACTATACTTCAGGTAGTCCAATAAATTTTAAATTGTCCCACCTAGATCTATTTTACAGGTCAGTTATTTTTCCAATGAGATATTTCACACTGTCTTCCATTTTTAATTTCCTTTGGTTTTGTTTTATAATTTCTTAATTTATCATAAAATCGTTAGCTTCCATCTGCTCCATTCTAATTTTGAAGCAATTATTTTCTTCAATGAGCTTTTGGACTTCTTTTTCCATTTGGCCAATTCTGTTTTTTAAGGCATTCTTCTCCTCCTTGGCTTTTTGGATCTCTTTTGCCATTTGGGTTAGTCTATTTTTTAAGGTGTTATTTTCTTCAGCATTTTTGCCTCCCCTTTAGCAAACAGTTGACTCATTTTCATGATTTTCTTGCATCACTCTCATTTCTCTTCCCAATTTTTCCTTTACTTCTTTTATTTGATTTTCAAAATTCTTTTTGAACTCTTCCATGGCCTGAGAGCAATTCATATTTTTCTTGGAGGCTTTGGATGGAGGAAGTTTGACTTTGTTGTCCTCTTCTGTTTGTATGTTTTGGTCTTCCCTGTCACCAAAGTAAGATTCTATAGTCTGAATTTTCCCCCAGTTTTTGTTCATTTCGCCAACCAATTATTTGACTTTTGTCAAGGTAGTTCTCTGCTTCCAGAGTGTGTGGAGGTGTACTGTCAGCTGCTCAATGCCCCTACAATCTGTGAACCTAGAGCTCCAGAAACCGTCACTGTCATTGCTGTTGCCACCACTCACCACTGCTGTGGCTGCCACAGTCTCCACCTTCACCTCCACTGCCCTGGGACTGGGGCTGGACCATGCTACTCTCTCACACGGGTCCAACAGACCTTCTAAGACCTTTTTCTGCTGACCTTCTAAGTTGTCCTCTGTGTTTTGAGGTTGAGAAGTCTGGAAACCACCACAGCTGCCAGTGACTCAGTCTCCCCAAGTCCTGCTCAGGCCTGTAATGTTAGTTAGATTTCCCCTGCCTATTAATAGGCCTTAAGTACCTTTTATTAACTTTCTAATGAGGCACTGGTTCCCAAGGGTTGTAATGCCCTCTGGCTCTGAAAAGTGCATAAATACTCTGAGGTAAGGTTTTACTCTGGGGCTTACTCATTTGAACTGTTTATTTGGCCAGATGAGACTCTGGGTAGCCACTAGGGAGTCCTGTGGCTTTGAAAACCCAGATTTTAGTGCTTCTCTCTCTGGTAACTATGTATGTGTCATCAGACAGTTGGATCTGTCTGTTGATCTGTGATGTATGATCAGACAGTTGGAAGGCCTCTCTGTTGATTATTCTTTGTATTTTCTCTGAAGTTCAGGGTGCTGACATTTTCCCCTGAACTAAGTGAGTGATATATGTGCTTAATTAAACTGATTGTTGACCCCTCAAAAGTTGCTTTTCTTTTAGAAAAGCAGATCTAAGAACCTGTGATAGCAGGCCATCCTAGATATGTCAAGGTGCTTGCTTTTACAAGGCCCCATCTGTGCCAGTGTGGCCCATTCTGGACTGTGATCTGCTTTGAACCCTGTGTGATAGACACTTTCTATCAACTTTCCAGGCTGTCTTGGGCTGGAAATTTGATTCACAACATCATTCTGTGAGTTTTGCAGCTCCAGAATTTGTTTAGAGTTATTTTTACAGGTATTTGGGGGTTCAGGAAGAGCTTGAAAAAGTCTCCGCTTTTACTCTGCTATCTTGGCTCTGTCTCCCCCATTTTATTTCAGACAGAGATAGTAATCATGAAATTAGACAAAGGAAAAAAGACCTAATTAAAAGAGACACAATTATGGAAATTACATTGTGTTCAATGGTACCATAGACAATGAAATAATGTCAATATTAAACATAGATGCCCCAAATGGCAGAACATCCAAGTTCTCAAAGGAAAAGCTAAATGAGGTCTAGGCAGAAATGGAGAGTAAAACTATACTAGTGGAGCACTTCAACTTTTCTCTCTCAGAACTAGATAAATCTAATCTTAAGATAAATAAGAAAGAAGTTAAGGAGATGAATAGAATTTTAGAAAAATTAGATATGGAAGATTTGTAGAGAAAATTAAATGGGAATATAAAGGAGTAATACCTTTTCTCATGGCACATACACAAAAACTGACCACGTGTTAGGGCATAAAATTCTAGCAAATAAATGTAGAAAAGCAAAAATATTAAATGCACTATTTTTAAACCACAATGCAATCAAGATTGCATTCAATAAAGAGCCTTGTAAGCATAAATTAAAAATTAACTGGAAACTAAGTAATCCTAAAGAATGAGTTGGTCAAAGAACAAATCATAGAAGCAACCAATCATTTCACTAAAGATAATGAAAACAATGAGATAACACATTAAAAGTTATGTGATGCTTAGGGGAAAGTGTATATCTGTAAATGTACATTAGCAAAAAAGAGAAAGAGCAGATCAATGAATTGGACATGCAAATAAAGAAAAATTAGAAAAAGAACAAATTAAAAATCCACAATTAAACAACAAAGAACTCCTTAAAATCAGAAGAGAAATTAATAAAATTAAAATTAAATAATCCTTTGAACTAAAAAAATATAAGTAGGAGCTGGTTCTATGAAAACAGATCAATAAAACAAACCACTGGTCAATTTTTTTTTTTAAAAAAGAACCTATAAAACTAAACTAACAATATTAAAAATGAAAAGGGTGAAAGCAGTATTTATTAGGAACTATTTTGCCCAGCAATATGTCAGTAAATCTAACAATCTAAGTGAAATGAATGGAAAGTTGCAAAAACATTAATTGCCCAGATTCACAGAAGAGGAAATAGGGTACTTAGGTAACCCTGTTTTAGAAAAAAAATTGAATAAGCCACAAATGAGCTCCCTAAGAAAAAATTCATAGAACCAAATGAATTTACAAGTGAATTCCACCAAACATTTAAAGAGAAATTAATTCCTATCTCAATAGTATATAAACTATTAGAAAAACCAGATAAAGAAGGTGTTTTGCTAACTTTCTTCTATGACACTAATATGGTTTTGATATCTAAACATGAGATAGTAAAAACATATAAAGAAAACTCTTTTCAAGGGGACAGAGCCAAGATGGTGGAGTAACAGTATGGACTTTCTAGAGTGCTTCTGCCAAATCCAGCCAAATACCTGTAAAAAATGGCTCTAAACAAATTCTGGAGCTGCAGAACCCATAGAATGATGCAGTGAAGCCAATCTTTTAGCTCAAGACAGCCTGAAAGGTTGCCTGAAAGTGTCTATCATGCCATGCTGGGAGCAGAGCACAGTCCAGTGTGGGCTGGTTGTGAGTGCACAGAGGGGACCTGAACAGGCCTTGGGGAGACTGAATCTCTAGCACCTGTGGTGATTTCCAGACTTCATGACCCCAAAACTCTGAGGACAAATCGGAAGATCAGTGAGAAAAATCTGTGGGACCAGTGTAGGAGAGTGGAGTGGTCCAGCCCCAGCCCCAGCCCAGGGTGGTATAGGGGGGAGGGGCAGAGGAACCCAGGCAACTGCAGGCACTGTTTCTAGGGCTCTAGGCCCACAGATTGTGGGGGGATTGAACATCTGACAATACATCCCTCACCTCCACTGGAAGCCAAAAACTACTTTGACAAAGAGCTCAAAAATCAAGTAAATGACTGAGGAAATGAGCAAAAACCAGAAAAAGAATCAGATTATAGAATTTTACTTTGTCAACAAGGGAGACCAAAGCATTGAAACAGAAGAAAATAAAGTCAAAGCTCCTCCTTCCAAAGCCTCCAAGAAAAATATGAATTGGTTGCAGGTCATGGAAGAGCTCAAAGAGGATTTTGAAAATCAAGTAAGAGAAATAGAATAAAAGTTGGGAAGAGAAATGAGAGCGAGACAAAAAAATCATGAAAAATGAGTCAACAGGTTGCTAAAGGAGAGCCCCCCCAAAAAAAACTGATGAAGAAAATAACAATGTAAAAAGCAGCTTAACCCAAATGGCAAAAGAGTTCCAGAAAGCCAAATGAGAAGAATGCCCTGAATAGCAAAATTGATCAGATAGCAAAGAAGATCCAAAAACTCACTAAAGAACAGGATTCCTTAAAGATTACAATGGAGCAGATGGAAGCTAATGACTTTATGAAAAATCAAGAAATTATAAAACAAAATCCAAGGAATGAAAAAATAGTAGACCATGTGAAATATCTCATTGGAAAAACAACTGACCTGGAAAATAGATCCAGGAGAGACAATTCAAAAATTACAGGACTAACTGAAAGCCATGATCAAAAAAAGAGCCTAGACATCATCTTTCTTGAAATTATCAAAGATAATATCAAGGATATAATCAAGGATAATTATCAAGGATAATCTGATATTCTAGAACCAGAGGGTGAAATAAATATTGAAAGAATCCACCAATCACTTCCTGAAAGAGATCTGAAAGAAAAACTCCTAGAAATATTGTAGCCAAATTCCATAGCTCCTTGGTCAAGGAGAAAATATTGCAAGCAGACAAAAAGAAACAATTCGAGTATTGTGGAAATACAATCAGGATAACACAAGATCCAGCAGCTCCTACATTAAGGGATCAAAGGGCTTGGAATATGATATTCCAGAAGTCAAAGCAACTGGGATTAAAACCAAGAATCACCTACTCAGTAAAGTTGAGTATAATACTTCAGGGGGAAAAAAGGTCATTCAATGAAATAGAGGACTTTCAAGCATTCTTGATGAAAAGACCAGAGCTGAAAAGAAAATTTGACTTTCAAACACAAAAATCAAGAGAAGCATGAAAAGGTAAACAGGAAAGAGAAATCATCAGGGACTTACTAAAGTTCAACTGTTTACATTCCTACATGGAAAGTTAATATTTATAACTCTTGAGACTTTTCTCTATATTTGGGTAGTTGGAGGGATTATATACATATAGACAGAGGGCACAGGGTGAGTTGAATAGGAAGAGATGATATCTAAAAAAATGAAATTAGGGGTGAGGGAGGAATATTTTGGGAGAAGGAAGGGAGAAATGGAATGGGGTAAATTATCTCTCATAAAAGAGGCAAGAAAAAATATTTTCAATGGAGGGGGAAAAAGGGGAGGTAAGAAGGGAAAAAAGGGAAGGTAAGAAAGAAAAAGTGAAGCTTACTCTCAACACATTTGGTTTAATGAGGGAATAACATGCACACTCAATTTGCTATGAAAATCTATCTTACAAAACAGAAAAGTGGGAGAGAAAGGGGTAAGTGGGGTGTGGGGGGATGGTAGAAGGGAGGGTAAATGGGAGGAGAGGATTATTAGAAGTAAACTCTTTTGGGTAGGGTAAAGGTAAAAAGAAAGAATAGAATAAATGGGGGGCAAGATAGAATGGAGGGAAATATAGTCTTTCATAATATGACTTTTATGGAAGTCTTTTGCAAAATTACACATGTATAACCTATATTGAATTGCTTGCCTTTCAGTGGGGATGGGTGAGGAGGGAGGAAGGGAGAGAAGTTGGAATTCAAAGTTTGAAAAATGAATGTTAAAAATTATTTTTACATGCAATTGGGAAATAAGAAATGCAGGTAATGGGGTATAGAACTCTAACTTGCCTTAGAAGGGAAGGGAGGGGTATGATAGAAGGGAGGGCAGATTTGGGGAAGACATAATCAGAATGCATGAAGTCTTGGGGTAGGGATAGGGGAGAGATGGGGAGAAAATTTGGCACTCAAAATCTTGTGGAAATGAATATTGAAAACTAAAAATAAATAGATAAATTAGCTCCATAAGGGCAGGAAAAGAAGAAAACTGTTTTCCTAAGGAATTATAGCAATACATCACAAAGATCATAGATAATTTCCATGTGATATTTATACCAGGGATACAGGACTGGTTCAATATTAGGAGAGCGGTAAAACTAATTGACCACGTTGTTAACAAAATCAACAAAAATCATATGATCATTTCAATAGATGCAGAAAAAAGCTTTTGACAAAATATAATACCTTTTCCTAATAAAAACACTAGAAAGCAAAGGAATAAATGAAGCTTTTCTTGCAATAATAAGTAGTATCTATCTAATACCAAGAGCAAGCATTATCTGAAAGGGGGATAAATTAGAAGTTTTCCCAATTAGATCACGGGTGAAGCAAGGGTGTGTATTATCATCACTATAATTCAATACGGTACTAAAAATGTTCACTATAGCAATAAGACAAGAAAAGGAAATTGAAGGAATAAGAATAGGCAATAAGGAAGTAAAACTATCAGTTTTGCATATAATATGATGGCATAGTTAGAGAACCCTAGAGAATCAACTAAAAAACTAATTGAAACAGTTAGCAATTTTAGCAACGTTGCAGAATATAAAAATAAACCCACATAAACATCAGCATTTTTAATATTATCAATAAAATCCAGCAGGAAGATATGTAAAGAAAAATGCCATTACAAATAATGGCAGACAATATAAAATACTTGCCAAGAGAAACCCAGAAACTATATGAACACAACTATAAAGCACTTTTTAAGCAAATAAAGACAGATCTAAACAACTAGAGAAATATTAATTGCTCATATGTAAGCCAAAGCCATTTCTACTAAAATTAATTTATTTATTCAGTACCATATCAATCAAACTATAGATCTAGAAAAAAAATTACAAAGTTCATCTGGAAGAACAAAAAGTCAGGAATATTGAGGAAATCATTGAAAAATATTGTGAAGGAAGGCAGTCTAGTAGTAGCAGATTTCAAACTATGCTACACAGCAGCAACCATCAAAACAATCTGATATTGGTTAAGAAGTAGAGTAGCATATCAGTGGCATAGATTAGGTATATAATACACAGTAGTACACGACCATAGTAGTCTAGTATTAGATAAATTCAAACACCTAAACTTTGGGGGCAAAAACTTTGACAAAAAAACTTTAAAGGGGAGTTCCTCTTCTGAACTATTTTGAAGTTTTTTCTATGGTTTCATAATCTCTAGGGTGTGTGTTTTCTTTCATCAGGTAATTTTAATTCATTGTATCATGCTTGTTCATGGTGTCCTAGAGTATTTTTTGTTGAGATTTTGTTTATTCTTCTTTCTATATGATTCCCTCTCTTATTTTTTCATATGAAAAGTTCTTGTTCAGTTTTTTTTCTCTCTTGAATTTTAGGTCTTTCAGATGATTCTTGCTTCTGTTTTCCTTCCCTACTTTTTGACTCCTCATTCTTCCATAGCTGCACAGCCTCCCAAGGCTAGGCTGATAGACATTTTCAGCCTCTTCTTGGAGTGTGCGTGGGTTGGCTCTGTATGTGTTCCTATCAAAGTAAATTCTGGGGGCAAAGGGGAATTGACCCCACCTGTGTTTTCAATCCATTTTTCCTCATGTTCTTTATGCATAGATCTTTTCCTTCTCTCGTCTGTGACTTTGTACTATTCCCTGTGATTGACACATCTCCCCATTCTTTTCCATCTCGTAATTCCCCCATTTCTTTGACTGCAAAATCATTGCCTTCTGTCTTTTGGGGTAGGGAGAGGTTTATCAGTATGGATCAGTCATGGAAGGTAGAGTAGGCAAGCATCCCTATAACTTGATTCTGAATCACAAGTCTCTGAGTTTGCTTGTACTCATTGCTTAGGGTATGGTGTAGGATGAGGGTAGGGATGTTCAATAGGATTCCTAAGTACTGAAGAGCCCTAATGCTATTTCATAAAGTTTTTCTCTTATTCAGTATTTTTGTCTTAGCTTGTAAAATCAACTTTAATTATACACTAGTTATTTGCTATAGAATTCATTTTCCTGAGGTTTGTTAGTTGCTAAGGATGATTTAAAGAGAATATGATACTATCTTTTTGGTCACATACAGATTATCCCGTATTTTACATTGTTTCTTCTCCAACTGATTTGCTTCCCACTGCCTTGGCAAGCAGGCTCAAGTTTTTCCTATCCTAAAAAAATCTTACCTGAGATGTTACAGCTTCTGTACCTCTGCCAAAATTTCAGTGACACATTTCTTAAACTCAACAAAGCTTTAGTTAACATGTTGAGGATTGTCAGATTATGTGTTGCTTGAGGTTATCTAAAGATAAATCTGTGCATGGTTTGATTTACCCATAGAGTTATTACAGAATGAAGAAATAGTGAATTGCCTTGATTGACAACTCTTTATTGCAAAATCTCTTGGTCAATACAGAATTTCATGAAAAACTTGATCCATGACAATCATATAAGCTATAGATTTAGAGACAAAAAGAAGAGTCTAAGCACCTCATTTTACAGATGAGGAAATTAAGGTGTAGAAAAGTGGAGTGATTTCCCCAATGTCATAATGTAATAAACTAGCAAATTTCAGAGTTCCCAAAAATTTCTGAGAGGTCTTCAAATTATTTTCTTCATAGGGTGGAATAAAGAAAAAAAACCATATATTTTATGTAAAGATGTTGGGAACAGAGAAGTCCAGAAAAATGTGCTTATTAGCAGAATGAACAAGTTACATACAATAATTATTTTTCTAATAGTCTACCATTTAAAAAAATGGCTATGACACAACTGAAGACAAAAAGATAGGAAGAGCTCTACCAGTTAAAGCAGTTGTCCTTGGCAGCAAAAAAGAGAGCCAGGGAGGAACTAGCTCTTCAGAAGGAATTTCTCTTCACCTTTTTTCCTTCTACTCCTTCCAAAGTACAGGGACAGAGAACTTCTTTCTCCACCCTTCCATCTACAATGGTGTTTTATAGCAGTCACTCACCTAACAGGAGATACTGTACGCAGCGGAGAGCAGGCCCAGAGACATCAATAGAATGACAAACCCAGGAATCATGGCCCATTGCTCCAAGAGTGAGCAGCATAGGTGTCCAATGAGAAGGAAAAACCCAAAACCAAACATTGGAACTCTTCAGTGCCAGAGGAGTGAATTGCCTTGGCTTTACTTGTTTTCTACTTGTATGCCTCTCTACTTGGGAACTCTTCCCACTGACCCTGTGTGTCTGTGGTAAGGTGTACCCAGGTTTATGGGGTAATGTTTTGTTACTAGTGTTCAAGGTATGCTCTTTCAGTAAATGTATTTGACTTCAGCTTAATGGCATTAACTAGTGACTATTAAAGGTAATTAGGTGGCACAGAGAATAGAGCACCTAGCCTAGAGTCAAGATGACTTGAGTTCAAATACAGACTTTTTATTAGACTCAGACTTTTATTAACTGTGTGACTTGAGTGAGTCACTTAACCTCAGTTGGCCTTAGTTTCTTCATCTCTAAGATGGGGATAGTAACGACACCTTCCTCCCTGGGTTGTTGTGGGACCACATGAGGTAATAATTGCAAAGCGCTTAGCCCAGTGCCTGGCACATATGAAGTGTTACATAAACATTAGCTATTATTATATTCAGTATTATCATTATGAACTGATGGGGGTTTATAGGCTATAGTTCTAGAAGTGCAGACACATGGAGTACCTTGAATTTGTGGTAGCCATCCCTTGAAGAAAAGAAACCATGAATCTGAATTGGGGAGAGTAGTCCAGAAAGAACACTACATAAGTAAATACAAAGTGTATGCAAAGTTAACAGAGTAATTAGAAGAGTGAGAGTAGGCTAGAGTGAGCCTCAAATGAGATAACTGGATGTAAAATACCTTGCAAACCTTAATGTACTATAGAAAGGTTGCTGTTCAGTTCTTTCTGTTATGTCTAACTCTTCATGACCTCATGTGGGGTTTTCTTGGCAAAGATACTGGGGTGGTTTGCCATTTCCTTTTCTGGCTCACTTTACAGATGAGGAAACTGAGGCAAACAGAGTTGAATGATTTGCCCAGGGTCACACAGCCTGTGAGTGAATAAGGCCGGATCTGAATTCAGGAAGATGAGTTTGGAGAACAGTGAATAGGACAGTTTGAATGTGAATGAAAAGGAACAATGTGACATGTCTACGAGGGGAGGCTGAAATTATGTTGTGAAAGGTTCAAAATTTTTTTCCCCTAAAGGCAATAAGGAGTCGCTAAGGCAGGGGTATGTATGAAAGGGGTGATATCATCAGATTTTTATTTCAAGAACATTCATTTGGCACCTGTGTGGAGAATGGATTGGAGAAGAAAGAAACTGGAAAAACAAGAAATCTATTAATATTAATTATAACATAATATTACATCTGGTATATCCACTATGGAAAACAATTTGGAAGTGTGCAAATAAAGTGATTAAAATGTCCATGTCTCCATTACTGGGCTTATACTCCAAGGAAACCTTTGACAAGAACAAAGCCCCCATATATTCCAAAACACTTCTAGCATTCCTTTTTTGTAATTGCTAAGATATTGGAAACAAAGTAGATGCCCATCGGTGGGGAATGACAACAATGTATGGTACATGAATGTAATATAACATTGCTGTGCTGTTAAAAAAAAAGACCTGTGTTGAATACAAAGAAACATGGGAAGATATACACTAACTGATGCAGAATGAAGTAACCAAAAGTAAGAAAACAATATACACAGTAATTGCAACAATGTAAATGAACAGAACAATTCTACAGCCAAAAAATCAAAAGGAAATGTAACAGACATAAAGATCAAGCAGGATTTAAATGTAAAGGGAAAAATATTATCTCATTTAATCCTTACTACAACCCAGGGACGTAGGTGCAATTATTATTCCATGTTTAAATTATTGATGCTGGTGGGAACTTTGTTTCTCACCCGGTCTGTGTAACTTATTGAGATCCCACTGCTATCTGGTGGAAGTGGCCATAAGCTATTTTTATATAGGCTAATGTTTATATAGAGCTTGCTCTGTTACACTGTGCTAAGTGCTTTACAACTGTTATCTCATTTGGTCTTTGCAACATCTCTGGGAGGTAGGTGTTATTATGATGCTTGTTTTACACTGAGGTAAATAAGTTAAATGACTTGCCTAGGGTCACATAGCTAGTAAGCATCTGAGACTGGATTTGAACTCAGGTCTTCCTGACCACAGGACTATTGCTCTATCCACTGTGCCACTGAGAAGACACCCCTAACCTATTCTTTTGTGGGGGTGAGAGGTCCATAGAGGTTACACACTGCACATGTTTTCAATTTTATTTTTTTTCTCTTCAAAAAGTACTTTTTGTCAATATAGGATGACTCTCTGGGAGGGAGTAAGAGGAAAGATACTTAAGATAACTACAGTGATATAAGAAACAGAAAATATTCAATAAAAGTTTTTTTAAAAGGCAAATGCGAAAATTAAGATGGGGCCTGAACTGAGGTAGAGGTTGAATGAGGGGGGCAAAAAGAAGTTGATTCAAAATATGTTATGGAGGTAGGATTGAAGGTTTTGGCAAGTTATTGGATATGAAAGGAATGAGAGAAGAAAGAGTCAAGGATGTCTCCTAGGAACAAACCTTGGACTGAAAGACTGATGGTGTTCTTAAGAGAAATTGGAACATTTGGAGGAGAGATAGTTTCAGGGAAAAGTATAATGAGTTTGTCTCTTACTTAAAGGCAGTTATGTGGTACAGTGCGTAGAATGCCTGGTTTGCAGTTAGGAAGATGGAAGCTAAAAATCTGGCCTCAGATACTTGTTAACTGTAATGTTGGGCAAATCACTCCTGTCTGCCTCATTTGTAAAACTGAGATAGTAATAGCACCAACCTTACACAGTGGGTGTGACGATCAAATGAGATAATGATGGCAAAGCACTTACTGCAGTCCTGGCACGTAGTAGGTGCTTGTTTCCTTCCTTCCCTCTACTTGTTGAATTTGAAACACCCATTGGGAATCCAAATAGAAATGTCCAGTGGTTTGTTGATGACATGAGACTGGAGTTCAGGAAAGAGACAGAGAAGTGAGCACTGCATGCATAGATTTGAGAGTCATGTGAATGGAGATGATAACTGAATCCAGTGGGACTCAAGGGAGAGAATGTAGAAAGAGGAGAGAAGACAGAACCTTAGGGATACCCTCACTTCATGGCTTGGAGAAAGATGATGACCTAGCAAAGGAGACATGGTCATGTAGGTAGCAGGAGAGCCCAGAGATGGCAGTGTCATACAAACTTAGAGAATAGAGAGTATCAAGGGGCAACAGAAGCTCAATGGTGTCAAAAGCTGCAAAGAGATCAAGGGAGATGAAGACTGAGAAAAGACAATTGATTTTAGTAGTTGAGAGGTTGGTAACCTGTGAGTTTTGGTGGAACTTAAAGACTGAAAGGGGATGAGAAATGAGTGGGCATTAAGAAAATGGAAGTTATTAATGTCTTCATTATGGATCAGTGCTTTGCAATTAATTGGAATTTAACAAATATTTGTTTGTTACTAACATGGAAATGTGTTTTGTGTGACTGTATAACCTATGTCAAATTGCTTGCTTTCTCAATGTGGGGAGAGAGGAGGAGGTAAGCAGGGGAAGGAGAGAATTTGAAATTCAAAAATTTTTGAAAACAAATGTTAAAATTGTTTTTACATGTAATTGTGGGGAAACCAAAATACTAAATTAAAAAAATAGAATGGTCAGAAAATTAAAAAAAAAAAATCTGTTTGATAGATTGGACAGTTTTTTTCCTAGAGAAGTAGATGATCTATGGGGTGGGAATTTTTCCTGGCATTTATATTGTATAATATATAAACACAGATATCAGCAAATCTCTTAAAACCAGCTACCTTTCTCAAATTTGCCTGTCCAGGATAAGAACAAGAAGAGGTATCAGGTATAGACAATACTGTGGCATAGATTATTAACATCACTGCTTTCCGAAAATCTTTCCCACTAGGTGGCAGTACTGCATAAGAACAGTTAAAAGTACCTCAAGAAACCAAACACATAGTTAAGTCATTTGGTGGGCAGGAAAGTTTTCTTAACCAGCAATTTCTAGTCTCCATATCAGAAATGGACAGCACTGCTCACAGAAACAAAACAAAAAGAAGGCAAGTTAAAGTTGTCATGCCTTACTTGCCATTCAGTGGCTCCTCTGCTTTAAAGCCATAGACTCTCAGAGGTGAATTGGTCTTTAGAGATTATTAAGCCACCCATTTTTCCATTTGAAAGATAAGAAAAATGAGGCCCATAAAAGCAAGATGAGCATATAACTAGACAGGGACAAATCTGGTCACCAACCCAGTGCTCTTTTTGTTTAATTGTGCTTTCATCCAGGATATGAAGGCAAGCTCACTGTAAGTCAAGGTCCTTCACATCTACCAGCCAGCTCACCTTAGCCACATTCATTAGATAGACAGACATGACCAGTGATGATGAGTGCTGTTTGAAAACGGACCGATATCATAGCTAGCATCAGTCTTGGGCAAAACTTCACAACAGAAGGCATGTCTTCAGCCCTTCCTGTCTCCAATTTCTGGCTTTCCTCCCACACTAATTCCATTGTACCTCCTCAATGCCTTTCAAATGTCTTGTGTTCTCTCCTCTGTTCTCCCTCCAGGGAAAACTATTCTCAAACAAGGATCTGAAATTAGACATCTATATCTCACTCATTTAGGCTGCTACATTAGTTTAGCCCAGGAACATTGTCATGTCTTCTCTTGTAGAAACTTTAGGCATGACTAAGCAGCATCTGAGAGGCATATATTTTTAAATTATTTTATTTGTTTTCAGTGTTCTACAATCACTTCCATAGATCTTAGATGTTTTCCCCCTCCCTCTGCACTCCCTTCCTAAGACAGTGTGCAATCTTATACAGGTTCTACACAAACATTCCTATTTAAATATATTTTCACCTTTTAGTCATGTTGCATTGAAGAATTAAAATGAATGGGAGAAAAAACAACGCAAAACATAATACAAGAGAAAATGGTCTGCTTCATTCTGTGATCCAATTCCATAGTTCCTTGCATTGCAATGAAGTACTAAGTCTACCAGAAAAATTCCTTGCACACTGTGGTTGTTGCTGTGTACAAAGTTCTCCTGGTTCTGCTTCTTTCACTTACCATCGTTCATATAGGTTGTTCCAGACTTTGAGAGGCATATATTTCAGAGATGGGGGTGGGATGGGGTGAGAATCTTTCCTGAGAACCCTAAAATCACAAAAGGTAGTTCCTCATCCACTCCCCTTATCTGTAAAATTGACTGTTCACAAATCTGATCTTGAGTCTGAAAGTTCTTACTATCAACATTGGTAAGAGAATCTTTCATAATATCCTAGCCTATGCAGAATGGTAGAGGTCTGCATAAATTCCTTTCCTATAGAAAACTTCATACATAGCTCACAGATCATAGATTAAGAGCTAGAATGGAATGGAAAAGCATGAATCAAGTAATTTTCTATGTGCCATGCACTGTGCTAAGAGCTGGGGATACAAAGAGAAAAGTGAGACAGTCCTGGCTACTGAAGAGCTCACATCCTAACTGGAGGGGGTATAACTCACCTAGGAGAGTCTCATTGCAGGCTCTGGGGGCCTTGACAAATCCTGCTGGGAAGGAGGCATCTTTCCTTCTAGGTAGGAAGGATTCACTTGTGGAATGGTAGGGAGGCAAAGGGGTCTCATGCTGGTCTGCCCTGTGGTGGTCTCTGGAGACCTTGCTGTATGAAGACCAGTTGAAGGCTGTCAGAATATTCACAGAAGGTGAAATTTCTAGATGGTTGGAGCTCACCCCAGAAGTGCGAAAACCTGTTAATGATGATGTGATTAGGAATGTAACTGACAAAGAAGAATCACAGCAAATGAATCTTTTTTTTAAAAATAATGTTTGATTTTTTCCCCAGTTAATGCATAGAACTGAAATAGAAACTGTGAAGGTATTTTGAGCTGAAAGTTTCATTTTGAAGACCAGATAAATGTATATGAAAAATTAAGTATGGAGAGGCAATAGTTAGGTGAGGGAAGAGGGAAGAGGGTAGTGGGAATCTTTGTAGCAATAAAAGTTTGATATTTAAGAAATATAGAGAACTGCTTCATTTCTCTTATTATTAGTGATTTGAAGCATTTTTATCTGGTTTTTGATAGTTTTCATTTTTTTTCCTTTTGAGATCTGTCTGTCTTATTCTTATATTTAAGTTGATTCCCTATATATCTTGAATATCAGATCTTTATCCAAGAAACTTACTCTAAAGATTTTTCCCCAGTTAACAGTTTAACTGATTTTAAATGAATGAAATTTGTGGAAAAGCTTTTCAATTTTATGTCACCAAAGTGTTTATTTTTTCTCTTGTGATCCTCTCTATACTTTGGTTAAAAAGTATTCTTTTATCTTTAACTGTGAAAAGTATTTCCTTTCATCCTTCTGTATATTGTTTATGACATGAGTATTTATAGCTATGATAAAATGAGATGATATTTGTAAAATGCTTAGCACAGTGCCCAGAATATAATAGATAAGATACAATGCTTATTTTCTTTCCCTTTCTTTCCCCCAGTTTTGTCATGTATCCATTTGGAGCTTATTGTGGTATGTGGTATGAGATATTGGTCTAACCCTAATTTCTGCCACATTGCTATCCAGTTTTCTTAATAATTAAAAAAAGTTTTGTTTTAATCAGCCAAGATTCATCCTCTTATTCTCCCAACACAACCCTTTCCAAATGAGAATGCAAGAAAAACAAAACCCACTGCAAGCATATGTAGACAATCAAAACAAATTTCTATATTAACCATGTCCAAATATATATCTGTCTTTACATCTACATATCTATATGCATGTCTTTCCTTCTATCATGTATCTATCTATCTATCTAATCTATATCACATTCTGCACTCTCAGGCTTTCATGTCTCTGTTAGAAGATAGGTAGCACATTTCATTAGTAGACTTTTGGAACTCTGTTTGAGCATTACACTATTAAGATAATGGCAAAATGCTATTCCTTCACATGTATTTACCATAAGTTGTTCATCACAGGCACCCATTCTTTGCCACCTCAAAAATAAATATCAAGTTTTGCTTGTCCTTAGAGTTTGTTTTAACACTTATCTCTATCTCCATCCTCCCTCCTTCAAATTCTCCCTCCCCCTCCTTTTTTGGCTTGCCTTCCCACTTCCCTGTTAAGTGAAATGCATTTTTGTATCTGACTCACTGTGTGTATATTCTTCCTCAGAGGAAAGTGAAGTTCAAGGGTTAGCTACTCCTCCACCCTCACTTTCTTGTTTATATGAATATTTATATACCTTAATTCTATGACATAATTTCCCTAATCTTCCTTTCTCTCTTCCAATCCCCCTCCTTTCAATTCCTTTTTTTCAAAGATAATTAAGATATAATAGAACCACACCCAGGCCTTGGCTAATTGAACTCCCTTTATGAACCCAGATGATGAAATGGTTCAGAGGGCACAGGTATCACCTCTCCATTTACCTTCTGTAGGCCTTCACTGTTGCTCATTCATGTTTATCTTTTAAGTTCCTCTGTGTTTGAACTGCAAAATTGCTATGCCACTCTGATCTTCCTTCAGGAATGCTTGGAAGTCTTCTATTTCATTAAAGATCCATTTATTCCTCTGTAGCATTATATTCAGTTTTTCTGATTGACTTGTTCTTGCCTATAAGCTCATATTCTTTGTCTTCTGGAATATTATATGAAGAATTTTATGCTCCTTTATAATGGTAGCTGCTATATTGTGTATGATATTGACTGTGGCTCCTCAAAACTTGAATTATTTCTTTCTGATTACTTATATATTTTTTTCTTTGACTTGAAAGCTCTGGATTTTGGTTACAATGTTTCTGAGAATTTTCATTTTGGGATTTCTTTCAGAAGGCTATTGGTGGATTCTTTCTAGTTCCTCTCTGACCTCTGATTCTAAGAGATTTGGGCAGTTTTCTTTTAAAATTTCTTGAAAGATGATGTCTAGGCTCTCTCTCTCTCTCTCTCTCTTTCTCTCTCTCTTTCTATCTCTTTCTGGTCAGAGCATTCAGACAGTCTAATAATTCTTATTTTTTTCCTTTTTGATCACTTCTCCAATTCACTTGTTTTTGCTATTAGATAATTTACATTTTTTCAAGGTTTTGATTTTGTTTTAATATTTCTTGTTTGGTTCATTCTAATTTTAAGGAAGTTTGTTGCTTAGGAAAGTTTCTGTACCTCTTATAGTTTCAACCTGTTGATTCCCATTCCAAATTTTCTCCCACAGCTCTCATTTCTTTTCCAATTTTTTTCCTTAACACTTTCATTTCATTTACAAAAATATTTTTATAAAGTCTTTTTGTAAAACTCTTTCAGGAATAATTTTTGACTGTGCTAAAGTTGTGCTTTTCTTTGAGGCTTTGCTTATAGATGTTGATTTATTTATAGAATTCTAAAGAATTAGCTAGAAAAATTAATTGGAACAACATATTCAACAAAATGCATGATATTAACTAAACCTATATAAATCATTAACTTTTGGGGATATCAACAAGACCCAGAACTAGAAGATATTTGGGAATCTCTCTACCAAAACACGTACGAGAATTATACTAATACAACTACAAAATACACTTACAGAAATATATAAATAATTAGAGGTATTCAATTCTTATAATTAGACCATGTCAATAAAAAAAAATTATGATGCCATCTAAATTTACAATGTCAATAGCTGCATAAGAGTAGACTGTGAATATCCTCTCCAAAAATACTTTTGAATTTGGTGATTAGGAGGTCATTGATGGTCTCTTTTAAATAATTTAAGTAAAGGATTGAGGGCAGAAGGTGAACAGAAAGGTGTTAAGGAGAAAGTGGGTAGTCAAAAAAAGAGAAGGTATTGGCTGCAGAAAACTTTTTCAAGAAGTGTAACAAATTTCTTGCCCATATGGCTACTTTAACTGAAGAAGATAGTATAGCTCCCATACATTTACTCCAACAAAAACCTAAAATTAGAATCAGATTGAATAATGGTCAAGAAATCCAATAAGAAATTATACTGAGTGACTTCTTCCACCCCAGAAGTACACTAGAGATTGGCCTGAGGCCTGAGGGCATCTGTCAGGAAAGTAAGCCATCAGCAAAGCCAGCACCAAAGCAGGGCAGCCTTCCACTGCAACCAAAGACCAGACAGGGACTGGGATACATATACCCTGTAGGGCTCTGTCTGGAGGCAGCAGGAGGGAAGGGATCCCTTGACAAAACCCCAGGGTAGGAACCTTGGAAGCTTCAGAGTGGAGATGTTGGAAGTCTGAGGACTAACACAACAGCAGAAAATAAACTAGTATTCAGACTCAAGCGCTGCAGGCCCAGGGGCTCCCTAGCTCTCTAGCCTTTAATGCCAGAGAGGTCCCTGAAGACCTCAAAGATTCAACAGAGTTTAACTCCAGAAGGTAAAGATAAGAGTAAGTCACCAGAACAACACCAAGGTCAACCCCAAAGCACAATAGGGTCTTGACCAAAGTCACAATTCAGGAACTAAAGTAGCAGAAACGAATAAAAACCATATTGACCAACATAAGAACTCATTGTAGAGCTAGGGATCTCCTAAATAATGAGTAACTCTATGACAAACAGCAACTCAAAGGGAATTTTTCCAAAAGAACTACAGAAATATCTAGGATAAATGAAGTAAGAGATTTTTAAAAAATACTGTCACAACTGTTTTGCCTCCAGAATGACACTTTTCTGTATATGCTTGATCCAACCTTTGTCCTCTGTGGTGCCTTCTCTTCCCCTTACTTAATGACAAACAGTACCACAATGTTAGCATCATAAGTCAGTGGTTCCACTCTGCTCGATGGACAAAACAGCTTATTTCTGCAAATTTTCTGCAAATTTCTGCAGATTTCTGCAAATACTTCCCAATTATTTTTCTATTTCTACTTCTCTTTTCATTTTCTTTTTCCTTGGTTTTGTTTTCAATTTTTAACTGAATTTCTTTTTTCAGTTTCAAATTCTCTCCCTCCTAGCACTCCTTCTTCAACCTACTGAGAAGGCAAGAAACATAATACTCATTGCACATAAGAAGTAATATAAACAACACTTCTGCATAAACCATGTCCTGAAAAAAGAAAAGAAAAGAGAAAAAATGCTTCAGTCTGCATTGTGAAACCATCAGTTTTCTATCTACAAGGAAATAGCATTTTTAATCACGAGTCCTTTGGAAATTTAATAGATTATTATTTTGATCAAAATTACTAAGTGTTTCACAGTTGATTATCTTTACAACATTGCTCTTACTGTGTAAATCATTTTCCTAGTTCTACTCACTTCATTTTGTATTGGTTCATTTAAGTCTTCCCAGGTTTTTCTGAAACCATTCCCTTTGTCATTTCTTTCAGCATAATAATATTCCATCACATCCGTATATCATAACTTGTTCAATCATTCCCAAATTGTTGGGCATCCTCTCATTTTCCAATTCTTTGCCTCCACAAAAAAGAGCTATATAATTTTTTTTTTGCATACATAGGTTCTTTTCCTTTTCCTTTGATCTCTTTGGCATATAGACCTACTAGCAGTATTTCCGGGTCAAAGGATTTTTTATAGACCTTTGGGCATGGTTCCAGAATTATTGGACTAGTTCACAGCTCTACTGTGAACTAGTGTATCTACATTAGTGTATTTATTTTCCCAGATCCCTCCCAACATTCATCATTTTACTTTTCTGTCATTTTAGCCAAACTAATATATGTGAAATGGTACCTCAGACTAGTTTTCATTTCTCCAATTTTTCATGATTTAGTGCACATTTTCATATGACTAGTGATAGCTTTGATTTCTTTCTCTAAAAACTGGCTACTCATATTCCTTGACACTTTATCAGTTGGATGATTCTTACCCTCATAAATTTAGTTCAGTTCTCCACATATTTGAGAAAGGAAACTTTTTAAAGAATTTTGCTACAAAGCTTGCCCCCTAATTTCCTGTTTTCTAATTTTGACTGCATTGATTTTGTTTATGGGAAAAATATTTTAATTTGATGTAATCAAAATTATCCATTTTACCTCCTGTGAACCTTTCCATCTCTTGTTTGGCTATGAACTCTTTGCATATCTATAGATCTGACAGGTAATTTCTTCCAGGTTTCACTAATTTACTTATAAAAACTTTCATTTCTCTATCAAGTACTCATTTTTAATGTATCTTGCTATATGATGTGAATGTTAGTCTATGCCTAGTTTCTTCCAAACTGTTTTCTAGTTTTCCAACTTTTTGTCAAAAGCTGGGATTTTGGTATTTATCAAACACTAGGCTACTGTGCTTATATAGATCTGTATATTGTATACCTAATCATTTTGGTTCATTAATGACTCTGTTTCTTATCCAGTATCAAATTATTTTGATGATTGCAGCTTTGTAGGATATATTAAGATCTGATAGGCCCTCTTCCTTTCCATTTCCCCCCATTAATTCCCTGGTTAAGGCATCAAAACCATTTTTGTGTCATAGAAGGAATTTGGTAGAACTCCTTTACCTAATTTTTAAAATAGTTTATATGGAATTAGAATTCTGTTCTTTAAATGTTTAGGAGAATTTGTTTGTAAGTGCATCTGGGCTTGATTTTTTTTTTTCCTTAGGGGACTCATTTATGGCTTTTCCAATTTCATTTCAAGATAGGCTTAAATATCCTACTGACTCTTTTGTTAGTTTGGGCAACTTATTTTTTTAATGTTCATTTTATTAAGATTGTCAGTTTTTTTGGCATATGGTTTGGCAAAATAGCTCCCAATAATTGCTTTAATTTCATCCTCATTGGTTATGAATTTACCCTTTGCATTTTTGATATTGGCAATTTGATTTTCTTCCTCAAAAATAAAATTAGCTAATGGTTTATCTATAATTTTTCAAAAATAAAGCTAGCTCCTAGTTTTATTTATTAAAGTGTTTATTTTCACTTTCAATTTTATTAATATCTCTTTATTTTTGGAATGTTTTTTATATTTACTTGAGATTTTTAAAAATTTGTTTCCTTTGCAGGGATTTTTTAGTCACATGCCCAGTATGTTAATTTGCTCTATCTCTCTTTTACTGATGTAAGCATCTAGAGATATAAATTTTCTCCTGAGTACTGTTTTGGCTATATCTCATCAAATTTAGGCATGCTGTACCATTATTATCATTGTCTTTAATAAAATTTACTTTTTCCTATGATTTATTCTTGGATCTTCATTCTTTAAGATGAGATTCTTTGCTTTCCAATAAATTTTTTCTTTTTTTCCAAGGCTTCCAAGACTTCCAACATGTCCAAGGCTGTTTATTGAATGTATTTTTTTTATTGTATTATGGTCAGAAAAGATGAATTTAATGTTTCTCCTTTTCTGCATTTGTGTGGTTTTTATGTCCTAATATAGCTCTGTGTGTGTGTGTGTGTGTGTATGTTTGAGTAAGAGAGAGACAGGGAGAGAGAGAGGGAGAGAGAGAGAGAGAGAGAGAGAGAGAGAGAGAGAGAGAGAGAGAGAGAGAGAGAGAGAGAGATGCACAGCTGAAAAATAGGCATTCTCCTTTCTATTCCCATTCAATATTCTCCAGTCATCTGGCATATATAAATTTTAAAAAAATTTTATTCATTTCCTTAACTTCTTAGTTATTTTATAGTTAGATTTGTCTAGGTCTCAGAGGGATAAATTGAGGTTCCCCACTAGTATAGTTTTACTGTCTATTTCCTCCTATAACTCATTTAGCTTTTCCTATAAGAATTTGAAGGCTATTCTATTTGGTGCATATATATTCATTATTGATATTAATTCATTGTCTTTTGTACCTTTTGCCAAAATATACTTTCTTTGATTGTCTCTTTTAATGAGGTCTATTTTTGCTTTTATTTAACCTGATATCATGATGACTATCCATGCTTTATTTTGTTTTTACTTCTATTGAAGCATGATAGATTCTGCTCCAACTCTTTCTTCTAACTGTGAGTATCTTTCTATTTCAAGTGTGTTCCAACAATATATTGTTGGATTCTGGTTTCTAATCCATTCAGCTATTCTCACTCATTTTATGGGTGAATTTATCTCATTCCATTTACAAGTATGATTGCTAATTGTGTATTTCCCTCCATCATATCTTCTTTTATTTATTCTTCTCTTTATTCTATCCCCTCCTTAAGAATTCATTTTGTTTCTAACCATTGCCTTAGTTAATTTACCTCCTTCTTATTATCCCTTCCCTTCTCCCTCCTGCTTAGCCTCTTTCCTTCCTACTTTCCTGTGGAGTAAGAAGAATTTGTATACCCAGCTGTGTGTATGTATATTCTTCATTTCTTGAAGAAGTTCAGATGAGAGTGAGATTCAAGCATTGTCTGGTTCCCCCTTCTCCCCTCCAAAGTCTTCCTTACATGCCTCATTGATGTGAGAGAATTTTCACCATTCTTCCTTTCTTTTCTCCCTTCTCCCATTGTCTCCCTTTCTCCCCTTGAATTCTTCTTTTGAGATCATTGCAACTTAATAGACTCATAATCGTGCTCTTTGTCTAAATAGAGTGCCTCTTAACTGTCTCAAAAATGCTAAAATTCTTAGGGGTTACAAGTATTATCTTTCCATACAGAATTGTCAACAGTTTCACATTATGAAGCTCCTTGTGATTTCTCTTTCATGTTTATCTTTTGTGCTTCTCTTGAATCTTATATTTGAATGTCAAATTTTCTGTTTAGCACTGGTCTTTTCATCGGGAATATTTACAAGTCCTCTATTTCATTAAATATCCATTTTCCTCTCTATAAGATTATATTCAGTTTTGCTGGGTAGATTATTCTTGCTTTTAACTAGTTGGGTTTTTTTTTTTTGGCTTCCAGAATATCATATTCAAGCCCTCTCTCCCTTTAGAGTGGTAACTACTAAATCTTGTGTGATCCTGACTGTGGCTCCATGGCATTTGAATTATATTTTTTCTGGCTGCTTGCAGCACTTTATCCTCAACCTAGTAGATCTGATTTTGACTACATTATCCTGAGAGTTTTTATTTGGAGATTTTGTTCAGGAGTTGAACAGCAGATTCTTTCGATTTCTCTTTGCCCTCTGCTTCTCAACTCTTTTTTTCTATCATGATTGTTGATTGATAATGTTATGCTTTTTTAATTTACCACATTTTTTCAGTGTAATTATTTATACCAATTCAATAAGCATTTATTTTTTTAAATTATGTAGTATTTTATTTCTCCCCAGTTACACGTAAAAACAATTTTTAACATTTGTTTTTAAAACTTTGGCTTCCAAATTCTTTCTCTTCCTCCCTCCCTACCCACATCCTCTATTGAGAAAGTAAGCAATTACATGTAGACTGTGCATGTCTAGTCATGCAAAACATATAATAATTATGTGAAAGAAAACATAGACAAAAAGCTCAAGAAAAATAAAGTGAAAAAAAGTTACTTCGATCTGTATTCAGACACCAACAGTTCTTTCTCTGTGGAGAGATAGCATTTTTCATCATAAGTACTTCAGAATTGTCTTGGATCATTGTATTGCTGAGAATAGCTAAATCATTCAAGGCTGATCATCTTAACAATATTGCTGTTAATTTGTACACAGTACATTTCGCTTTATATCAGCCCATGCAAATCTTTAAAGGTTTTTCTGAGAGCATCCTATTCATCATTTCTTATGGTACAATGGTATTCCATCATAATCATTGTACCATATGTTTAGTCATTCCCCAACTGATGGGCATCCCTTCAACTTTTAATTCTTTACTGTCAAAAAAGAGATGCTATAAATCCTTTTGTACATGTAGGTCTTTTTTCTTTTTCTTTTTTAAAAATCTCTTTCAAGATACAAACCTAGTAGTGACTCAATAAGCACTTATTAAGTACCCACTTTGTACCAGGCACAGTGCTAGGTGTTGTAAATACAAAAACAAAAGTGAAATTGGCTCTGCCCTCAAGAAACTCACATCCTATCAATACTTCATATTCTCCTCCATATACTCTATGCTCCAGCCAAACCAGATTATTCATTATTCCCTTAAAATGTCAATTCAAGCCATCATTTAAAACACATTTATTAATACAAGGAAGTAGAAAGAGATAAGACCAAAACAGTGGGTCCCTTCAATGATATTAAATGTCAAGGTAAAGTGGGAGACATTTGAGATCCAATAGAGACACAGTTCTCTAATGGCATGGGCTTCTTTGTCAGTGAAGGATGAACACACAAAAAATATAACACGACATAAAAAGATAAGGGAAAATGAGAAAAGCAGATGACTTTAGCAGAAGGGAGAGAACACTTTTAACAGGGTTGGGAAAAGAAGCAGTATGCTGTAAAGGGAAGTCTATGCATGGGAGGTAATCCCTGAACTGAGCCTTGAAGGAAGATAAGAATTCTGAAGGGTGGGAGATGGCACATATTTTTCAGGGAATGGCTAGTAGTCCAGTTTAGCTGGCATGTAGAGTATGCAGAGGAGTGACATAAAAGAAGGCTGGAAAGCAAGACTGGAACTACATAGTGAAGGGCCTTGAATGCAAAGTCTGTGTGTGTGTTTGTCCTTCATTGCCAAAGAAGACCATGCCATCAGAGGAATGATGACATGACTTGCACTTGACTTTGTTTTGAGTGAGGGAGGGCTGTGCAGGTCACCAGCTTCACTTCTCCCTCAGAGCCATCTGAATCCAGTGACCAGATATTCATCAGGATAACTGGAGATGACCCAGGATGAGGCAATTGGAGTTAAGTGACCTGCCCAAGGTCACACAGCTAGTGAGTGTCAAGTATCCGAGGTGAGATTTGAACTCAGGTCCTCCTGCACTAGGCACCACCTAGCTGCCCATGCAAAGTCTAGGAATTGGCATTATGTCATGAATTCAAGAGGGTTTTTTTTTTTTTAGCAATGGGGTGAAATAGTTGGGCTTGCATATTAGGAAGATGCAAAGAAGGATGGATTGGAGAGTGGAGAGATGGAAAACAGAGTCATTAGGGGGCATTAATTAATAGGTGGAGATGCTAATAGTATTTCAGAGCTGCTAATGCATTTTTTTTTTTGGTACTGAATCTTCCATAAGAAAATAAATGGTCTGATGGAACATTTTGATGAAGGGTTTTCATCTTTGTCAAACTGATCTAGCTCTCATGCAAAATACCAAGAATTTAAATATTTTATTGCATTTCTTTACTACTTTTTGTTGTTGAACAGAAAGCTATAGTTAAATTGAAAATTGAATTTAAAAGATGAATGGCACTCAAAATACATCCCTAGTTGTTTCATTGTATGTATTTTGTCCTGGGATGTACCCCATAGCAATTGCTGAAAAACACAGATGTCTCCTAAGAGGTTCAAGGAAGAACTTCAAGGTCTAAGACCACTTTCTATTTCAAACTAAGTTCACAGTTCCTAAGAGGTTCAAGGAAGAACTTCAAGGTCTAAGATCACTTTCTATTTCAAACTAAGTTCACAGTTTTGTCTTCTTTGCTTTCTCTCTTTCCCCCTTTGGCACTATTTTGCCAACATCTCCCAATTCCAAACATCTTCCAAAATGTGCGCATGAATTAACACCTTGTGTCCCATTAATATCATTCAGCTGTTTTTTCTTCCTTATCCCCCAGACTCATGGGGCTGTTCACTGGCGCGTGCTGCCTTTGAAAAGTAACATCCTTGTGTTTTATCCCTTTACAAGGCACGGTCCTTCACTCTTGAAATGTTATTCCACCTCCCCCCTCCCTCCAACTCACCCCCTCCCTCTACCTCCCATCCCCCTTCGCTGGTGATAGACTACTCTTTATTTTCAGCTGAGCCACAACCCCGAGTCCACTCTTAGGTTTCCACTTCGGAATTGTTTAACCCTGTCAGAGGAAACTCTGAAACTGAACTTACAGGGTCCACGAACTCATTTTTTGTAGCAACTGATTTGTAAATTCTTTTGTGGAAATGTGGGTCTCAATCAAACATTATTCTAGAACTTACCAGTTTAATAACCTTTTTAAAATTTGTCCTTCTGGGACTATTTTTGTAGGTTTCTCGGAGAGAGAAGATAAAAGGCTTCGTCATCCATCTTGTTGCCACTGCATGGGAGGCAGCACAGATGCAGGGTTTATTGGCTTATGGATAGCAAAACTCTTTTTTCAATGAAAATGTAATTTCCTGTCATCTTGAAGGGAACTGAAAGCTGAAGAAGAATCTTTCCCTCTGGCCATGGGCTAGTGGATCATGCCGGTGAGACTGCAGAGTTTTTTACCTCTCCTCTTACCTATACAAGAGATACTAAGGCAAAGCTCGTATCTCCATGAAGCTTGTGGACTCTGCCTCCCTTCTGAAAAGTGAGCTAGGGGCAGAAGCTAGCCCTACTGCCTATCACAGGCCTCTCAGGCAGCTGTTCCCTTGCACATGATTAGTTTCCCAACTACCTACTCATGATTATTTCTTATGAACCTATTTCCTTTTTATTAAAAAAAAATTAGCATCCATCCACTAACTCCTTTCTAGTATGATTGCTTATGGCAGTGGGCAGGAATTTGGGAAGAGATGTGTCTGTGTGTAAAAAGACAGGAGACAAACCCCCAATTCAGTGGCCAAGGTATAAGAAAAGGTGTGTGGCTGGGAACAGCAGACCGTTGATCTTATTTGTAAGTACCAAATGCAATAGAAGGATATTTATATGATATCTTTAGGCAAGCACAGGTTTTTCTAAATAGCAAAGTCTCTAAGCAGAGAAAGACATAATACAAAACATATTGATATTCTTAATGCACAGATCTACACACTGGCTCTAGAAATAGAAGACCTAAATTCAAATCCTGCTCTTCTCCCTTAATACTTGTGTGAATGAAAATATGACTTAACTTTTCTGGTTCTTTTTCTTCATGGGAGTTAGACTAAATGACCTCCTAGGTCCTTTCTTGCTCAAGATCAAGGATGTTATCTATGATTTAGTAGCTATGTCCTAAGGAGTTACCTGAGGCACATGGAGGTTAAATCACTTGCCCACAATACACAGATAGCTTCAGAGGTAAGATTTGACCTCAGGTTTTCCTATCTCTAGCTAATTAGGAGGTGAACTAGATAGAGTGCCTGGCCTGGAGTCAGGAAGACCTCTCTTCCTGAGTTCAAATGTGACCTCAGACACTTACTAACTGATCCTGAACAAGTCACTTAAATCTTGTTTGCCTCAGTTTCCTCATCTCTAAAATGAGTTGGAAATGAAAAACCACTGCAGTGTTTTTGCCAAGAAAGCTACAAATGGGGTCATGAAAGGTTCATATTTCCAAGCCCAACATTCTATGCACTACTGCATGCTGTCTCCATGGTTCTTACTTAATCCATGTTTGCTGAATTGGTCTAGTTTTATTTATATGATAAACTAAGATTGTAACCCCCTTGAAGGCCTTTTACATGTGGTAAAAACTTAATAAATTTTTATTAATGGAATTCTAAATCCTCAATATGAGTCTAAACTATATTCTTTCAACGATGGCCCTACCTTTTTATGTCAGTGGAAATTACTAATCAAATAGGCCATTTTCCTCAATAATTTGATATCATAATGAGTGGCAGCCATTGTTGGTGGTGATCAAACCAAAGGAGTCCCTTAACTTGATAGGATACAGGCTGTTGGTCATTGGATGAAAGCAAGTAATAGAATACAGGGAATTTTTTTCAATAATTTTTAAAATTGGTACTTCCTGTTTCACCATAGTATCACCATAGTAGCCCATGTATCTCTCCTCATCCCTGAAATCCATCCCATATGGCAAATGGTAATTTGGGGTTTGGTTTGGTTTTAGAGAGAGAGAGGGAGAGAGCACAGGAATGTTCTAATGATTTACTGACACTTAGATATCCCCTGTAGTTTGTATAAAAAACAGTATGTCCCCATTCTCAGACAAGTACGGATAGAGGACAGTCAGTTCTAGGAAACCCTTCTAAGCAGTCCATACCCTTCCTTGGTCTCTTAAGCTTTTATCAAAATGTGGTCTCAGTGTTTTGCTGACCTTCTGCTGAATTACAAAGGAATTATTATTGAAATCCCAAAATTAGCTTTCATGATAAATTTATTTTGCTTCTAGATGTCAATAGCCTATCTCCCACCCCTCGCTACTAATTTACTATGGTAGGAGAACTAATTTCTCTTTTCCCCATCAACAATGGGATCTTCCAGAAGTCCATGGTAGCAGGAGGCATTTGCCCATATTTAGGAGATTTCAAGAAGATAATTTCTTAAACACTGACCTCCTATTTGGAAAGAGGCTTGAGGAGAGAAAATTTGGTATCTGGAGCAATAATCTATTATTTTGGAAGTAGGCATCCAAACACGTCAAGGGAGCACGGCTGGGATGGGTTCTCACTGATCCCAGGGAAAGGGACTCCAGTTCTTTCGGAAAGAGTCTAGTAATATACTAGCTAGGAATTTCAGCTTAAACCGAATTTGGAGGCTGCAGAAACTGTGACCAACTGAAAGAACAACATGCCATACAGAAATCAGACCCAGTGAGCCAAGCAGAGCAATACATTTAGTTGAGATATCTTACTCATGTAAGAGATGCACAAAGGCTCTGCAGCATCATAAATGTAAGTTGTCTATGTTGCCTTCATGTTCTTGGTGTATGTGCTTACTTTCCTCCATTTTGGGCTGTGTAGTGTGTGTGTGTGTGTGTGTGTGTGTGTAAGGTTCTATTAAAATTATACTATTTTATCCCAGTAAATGCCTTTACTCTGGTCTAATTCTTTGCTAGCTAACTATTAAGAGGTAAACAAATGAGGTTTGTGAAGTATAATTTTAGAAGTACAGAACACCTTGAACCTAGGATACCCATTACTGGAAGACTTTCTCTATAAAATAGATTGAGGGAGGAGGTTGTTCCTAAGGGATCCAAGATTTTGTCAGGCTTGTGTGGGTAACAGGGTCATCAAATTAGTTTTAGACCTGAGAGGGATCTTAGAGACCATTTAGATGGACTCTATTTTATAAATGAGAAAATGACTCTGCAGAGGGAGTTCAAGGTCGCACCATGCAGTAAGCAGCAGAGTGTGGATTTGAATGTAGAGTTCAGGTTCCAAATCCAAGCTCTGCCGTCTGTTACATGTGTGACCTTGAACTCTCCTCCCATTCTGGGGCTAGTTCTTCATCTGTAAAGCGACAAGAGTAACCTTAACCAGATTCAGAATTCTTCCCACATGGGCAACTGTCTTCTCTGGAGTGGTCATTGTGGAAAGTGTTATGGAAATCCAATGGAAATTGAATTCGAGGAATACAAAGAATTGTTTCTTTGAAACAAAGAATAAGGAAAGTTATAAAGGAGCCCCGTACCTACCCCACTGAACTTAAATGCGCAAACTACATAAATACATCCTGTCTTCAGGCACTGAGCTGCAGACAAGAAAGTATCGGTAGAAGAATCAGTGCAATAAACTGCTCCCAGTAAATGTTAATTAGTGCAAAGCTACAATGACATTGGGAGTTACAAGAGAATTTCACATTACATCTATTGCAGCTCCAGATGAGTTTCTCACAGCTTAATGTTATTACCATGCACATCAAAGGAATTAATGATTCACCATTTAGTTTCTTTCCTCCCTTCCCCCAACACCTTTTCTCTTGCTTTAACAAACTGGTCTGGAGCCAACTGCGACATCAGTTTAGTAATGACTTTAAGCACCATTTACCGCTATCATTGCCATTTAAATTGTCACTTTCTATTAAAAGGTCGAACTCAGAATGGGTTTAAGTGAAAGTGTTCTACACTGACAGTGCTATTAAACAACAAAAAAAATTTCCCCTTTTCTTGGGATGTCAGGGCAAACACAAAATTTTAAATAGTGGTTCAGCAGTGCCTTGCTAATTTAAACTACAGTATTGCTTTCTATTAAAGAATGAAACTTGATTGGGAAATTTTCTTTCATGTTGCGTGACAGTTGGAATTGCCGCTATGGTAGAGTCAGAACGTTGGATATGTTGCTGGGAACCTTACAGAGCAGCCTCCCCATCCCTACCCATGCATCAACCCCTCTCTCCGACCCTGAACCGAACATCAGCTAGCCATCCCTGTCCACATGATCATTTCTAAAATCCATTCCTTCAAAGATACCCCCTTCCCTGAGCCCCCAGAATTTTCTCACATGTAGTCTCTGTTTTTTTGTTGGCAGGGTTTTGAATTGCTAAGGAAACTTTGTTACTGAGATCTTAAAGTTGGTTTTTATGAAAATTTATTTTGTTTCTAGAATTTAGCAACTTAGATATCCCCTTTCACTATTCAAAAAGTAGGTATTTATTTTTACTACTGGGCAATTGTTTTAGAAGTCCAGTAAATAGCAGAGGTTTGTATTAATGGCTTGTAATATAGTCTGACTTAGATTGAAGCAGGATGTGAAATGGAGTAGATAAGAAAAGGGGGGAGGGTGTTGTTGGCATTCCAGTTTCTCCTTGGGAAAGTTCATTCAGTTGTTACTTGTGAGCGATCAATAACTAAGAAGGGTCTCTGGTGAGAATAGTGGGGTTGGGGAAAGGATACCCAATGCTGGTTGGGTGGTACTTAGAGGATTTAAAAGTTTATTTTCTCACATTTATCAATTGAACAACTTGGTAACTTCATTGAAATCTGAAAGGTTATGAGTGGCTCATTGATCATATTTTAAGACTGAATCAATCAACAAGCATTTATTAATCACATCTTATATGTCAGAGACCAAGCTAGGAACTAGAGATACCAAGACTGTCTTTGCCCTCATGGACCTTATATTTTTTCAGAGAAAACAACATGTACACATACAGGTAGATTCAAGACAAATACAAAATAAATACACCATAATTTTAGGGGTGGAAGGGACTACCAACTGAGAGGGTAAGAATACGCCTCATGCAGGAAATGTCATTTCAGCTGAACTTTGGAAGGAAATTAGTAATTCTAAAATACAGAATTGAAAAGGGAGTATCCTCCAAACTTGGGGGCCAGCCAGGAAAGAGGCCCGGAGACAGCAGATATTTCATGTGTGGCCACAGAAGACCAGTGTGCCTGGACTATAGAATGTGTGAACCTCTGTGGATAAGGGAAAACCTAACTATTTTAGCCTAAATCAGGTAAAAAGGGAAATTCTAGTGGCATTTTTCCTGCCTCAGCAAAAGTACCTGCACACTGACACCTCTGACTGGTCTTTTCCCTTACATTAAATAGCTGGGGCTTGACCTACTTTTTCTTTACTCAGTCTGTGGCTCTCAAATTTATCCCCATAAATTGTTTAGAACTCCAGTGATCTGATGACAGGTCTCTTCAGATCTGTGATTTGAATAAATCATGTATTCTATAGTCAGAACACAGATTTTTTCCTTCTTAAGGGGTTTTATAAGGGAACTAGGCCTGGATTGGATGTCATGTGTATTCATGACTTTCTGCTTTAGTCCATGGCATTGGACAAGATCTAACTCTGTGATTTTTATAATCCTATGACCTAGGTTCAGATTGAGTCTCTGCCACTCACTGCTTCTATGACAATGGGCAAGTTACTCTCTCCAAGTCTCTGTTGTTTTTCTGTAAAATGAGGGAGTTAGACTGGGTGACCTCTAAGGCTTCTCCCTGTTCTAAAGCAATCATCATAGCCTGATTTTAAAAAAGAAGTTAAAGGACCACTCTGATATAATATTTAAGATGGAAAACAATTCCAAGGGAATAGATAGAATGATTTTCCCCTCTCTCTTTGATTCCTAAATTCAGATCAGTTTTCTGCTTTTCCCCAACCTCTTGTTCAATCCAGCTCAGGGAAGACATTTCAGTTGCCTTAGTCTTTGAATAAATTTTAACATCTTAAGCGATAGATGGAGTGCAAATATTGAACGTGCCAGTAAAAAAAATGACATGTTTTATGTGGCTCATTTATCTTCCGGCCTCCCTTAGCTCAAATGGCCCATAATACCTAGGCATTTTGCTTAGATAGACGAGCGATCAGAGAGAATAACGCAATTACAATCTTAGGTGTTTGTGCTTGAAATTAGAAGTAGGAGAACATTTGAGCAGCAGAAATAGTTAGCATTTTATTGTAATGGTCGAACCTTTTTTCAGCTTTTCTGAGTGTGTGTTATGTCATGAGCAATAGACTTTCTCTGAAGTGTATTAGACTCACTAGAAGTAAATGAGTCAAGCCATCCACGCTGCTTCTGATCCATGAGCAATTGTTAGAGTTATTGCTCTGAAGCACCTTGAGATGGGTAAGTGTCTATATGATGGCTATAGATACAACTTATTTATGCCTACACAATTACAACTCTGACTTCAAAGCACTCCACTTCTCAGAGCTTTGGAGGAAGGAGATCGATTCACAAGCAGCCTTTAGAAGAATAATACACTAGCATCTGGGATCGAAATTCAGTCCTATTCTCTCTACTAATATAGCAGATACTTGTATTTAGCAGGATAGCTAAAAGTAGAAGGAAGGCCCTGTTGGTTTGGGAGTTGGAAAGTAGTGGGAAAAGTCACCTGCAAATTTGCTGAGACAATAATGTTGAGATGAGAGAAGCAAATAATGTAAATAGTAAAAATATACACATATGTATATAGTATTTTAAGGTTTATGAAGCACTTTGAATACATTCTCTCATTTGCTCTTCATAGAGACCTATAAAGTAGATCCAACTATCCCAATTTTATAAATGAGGAAACTAAAACAGAGGGGATAAGTGAGAAGGGCTAAATGAAACTATTGGCTTAAACCAATAAAGAGGGCTGTTGTGTCTTTGTGAGGCATGTATTCAGGACATCACAGATGACTGCTACCCAGGACTTATCATAGGAGAAAGGGGAAGAGTGAAAGGAGGGGTCGAGTACGAATGATACCATCAGAAGGACCCTAGAAAATATTGTCAACGATTACAAAGTCTTAGGCAAGAAACAACAGGAAGGTCATGGAGTGTTTTCCTCACTTCTACCCATTTAAGGTAAGAGATCCTGAAGAGAAAAGTTAATATGGGAAGTGAACAGCTGGCTAAGAAGGCAGAATCTGAGAATGGAATTTGGGTTATTCTGCCACGGTTTAGAATATTATAGGAATGACAAATTCCTGGTCAGAGCGTTTGTTGTGCTGTCCTTGTCCAGTCATACTCAACTCTTTGTGATCCCATGGACCATAGCATGCCAGGCACCTCTATCCTCCACAATCTCTCAAAGTCTATCCAAGTTCACATTCGTTGTTTCCATGACACCATCTATCACTCTCATCCTCTGCTGTCCCCTTTTCCTTTTCCTTTCAATCTCTCCCAGTATCACAGAGTGTATCTCATTAGGACTAGGAAGAATGTAGTTTCCTGGTGTCTTGCAAATCTAATCAAAAAGGCTAGGGTGGGAAAAAGAAGAAAGTTGTTTCTTTCTGTCAAACTAGATACCGTAGACTAGCAGCAGTAAAGAAAGAATAACATCTAACATACCCAAAAGTTTGTAAGAGACACAAATTCACTGACTGAAAGGAACCAGTGGTAAAACCCATGCTCACAAATACCCCAAGTTTAGGCAGCAAGTCCTAACTAGAGCTTCTAACCAGGAGTCAAATTTATTCTCATAGGTGTCACTGAAATTTGGTGGGATGACATTCTGGCTAGAATACAGCTCTGGATAGTTATACCTTATTAAAAAGAAATAGGATAAATAAGAAGGAGAGGGGTGGAGAAGGACAACTTTGCATATTAACAGGGTGTACTCATGTGATGAAATCCAGGAATCAGAAGGTGGAAGTGTGGTGGACAATGATGAGAGAACAGAAGTGATTTTGTCAGAGTGTGCTACTGACATAAAGAGGAAACATGAGAAAATTGGGAAATAGATCACAAGCCTGGCACAGTCATGATATAGTAGGTATGGGAAACTTCAATAATCCAAACATCTATTGGTGCCCTTTCTCTGCCAAAAGCAGAGATTTTAGATTTATTTTTAGATTACTTTAGGTTAGATTATAATTTTAGATTAGATTTTTTAGATTATTCAGATTTATTTTTATGATAATACAATTCTTTAAAAGATAGAATCAACAAGAGGAGATTGTGTTTTGGATCGGATTCTCACTAATAGGGAGGAACTGGTTACTAGGGTGGAAATGATAGGAAACTGGGCTAGAGGAAGTCACCAGGCATTCTAAGATTTATATTAGGGGAGACAAAAAGTTAGTATGTCTGATGTGCACCCTAGATTTGAGGAAAATGGAATTCAAATCTTTCAAAGGAAGGATAGAAAGTTAGCCTTGTAGGGATGGAAAACTTGAAAAAATGAATTTCAGAAAACACAAAGGGAAACAAAAATTATTCAAATGAATAATTTCGAAAAATAGGAGTTATTTGAAGAAACTAATGTTGATGCACAGAAAACTTATCAACCAGTGAAAAATATTTGCAGAAGATGAAAACAAGGGCAAACAACAAAGGATAATATGAAGTGTGGTATTTATGTAAAGATATCATCCAGAGTGCAAAGCTCAGAATGAGTTGAGGCTAAGTGAAATTAAGAAAAAAGTAAAGAAAAATAAGGAAAAATTTTTTTTTAGGGGAGGCAAAGAGAAAACCCAAAGGAGGGACAGGACTGTTGCTTGTATGAGGTATTAATAATGGACAGTGTTGCTTATTTTTATTTTGCTTCTCTTTTCTCTGGAAGGAGAATGACCTTAGTAGTGGAAATAAAGGGGAAGCTAGGTTGCAGTGGGTAGAGTTCCAGTTCTGGATTGAGGAAGGCTCATCTTCCTGAGTTCAAATTTGTCCTCAGGTAGTTACTTACTAAGTGTGTGATCTTGGGTAAGTCACTTAACCCTGTTTGCCTTGGTTTCCTCATCTGTAAAATGAGCTAGAAAAGGAAATGACAAAACCATTCCAGTATTTCTGCAAAGAAAACCCCAAGTGAGGTCATGAAGTCAGATGGGACTCAAAAGGACTGAACAACAACACTGGAAATAATGAAACAAAAATGTATAACAGGATATTGATATCCAGGGTAAGGAAGTCTAACTTATGTCCCTAGGTTTTAAAAGAATTGGCAGATGTGACTGATAATATTTGAAAATTATGGAAGATGGAAGTTATCCTAGGAATGGAGAAGGGCAAATACTGTTTCAGTTTTCAAGAAAGAGAAGTGAATAGAATTAGCAAACTATAGGTCAGTGAGTTTGATTTCAATTTTGGGGAATATTCTAGAACGGGTTATTAAAGTGTAATGAGCACAATAGCTAACATTCATGTAGCATTGTAACATCCATAGAGTGCTCTACTTATATTATCTCTTTTGATGCTCACAACAACCCTGTTAATTAGTGCACAATTTTACAAATAAAGAAATTGAAACAGCGAACAGCTAAGTAACTTGCCCAGAGTCACAGAGCAAGCAATTGAGGTGAGATTCTAATGCAGGCTTCCTGAAACCCCGTTCAGCACTATCCACCATTCCAAGAACCAACTTGGTTCCAGTAAGGAAGGTCATTCCAGAATAAATTCCAGACTGAAAACCAGTATGCTAGGGGAATACTACAGATATGTAGCATACTTAGGAAAGCATTTAATGAAATATCTTGTACAACTCCTTAGACAAGATGAGGAGAGGTGAACTAGGTGGTAATGAGATTAGATGCATTTGGATCTGATTGAATGGACACAAAGTGTATTCATTGATGGCTTGATGTCCGCAGGGAAGGAGATTTCCTTTGGATCCAAGGATCTGTGATAGGTCCTGTGCTGTGTAATAAGATGAAATTGTCTTCTTTGCCAAATCATGCTTACTCATATTGAACCTATAGTTCACAAAAATCCTCAGATCTTTTTCAAAATTTTTGACTAATCATGCTTCTCCCATCCTGTGTTCATCAAGTTGATTTTTGCTCCTATATATATGATTTTATATTCATCCCTGTTGAATTTCATCTTAATGGATTCAACTCAATGAACTCATCTGTTAAGACTTTTGGGGGGCATATCTAGTAGGTTAGTTATCCCTTCCAGCCTGGTGTCACCCACATATTGGATGTGCATGCCATCTTTGCCTTTATCTGAATCACTGATAAAGTGTTACACAGCACAGGGTCTATCACAGATCTTTATACTTTATTAAATGCTTTGAAATGGGAAAAACCCTTGAATTCAGCAGATATTTATTAAGTGCCTACTAAATACAAGACACTCTGGGGAATGTAAAGACATAAATAAACCAGTTCCTGCCCTTTAGGAATATTGTGCCTGTGTTTGTCTTATTCTACAATATTCAAAGGTTTGCCCCCTTTTTAAGTAAATGCCAAGATACTTATGATCTGTAAAATCCAATTAAGTCTACATTAACAGTTGAACATTTTATAACACTTAATGTAAGAATAAAATATCTTCTGTATTTAGTGAGTGAGGAACCAAAGGATGGAAACTACTGTCAGTTGGACTACAAGAGAACTCTTTTCGATAGCCTTCCCCTCCTCCCCAAGGTACTTCTTTTTAGCCTTCATGGGATCAGCAGGAAGAGTGCTTGTGGTATTGGATGAACTAGGGACCTCCAAAGTGACAGGTTTGAAACTTCTGTTCATTCATAATCAATGGTATTCCTACAGACCAGCCCATTTGGATCTGAGTCTCAAGAGGAGTATCTTATATTGTTGTTTCCCAGGAAAATAGGGTTATTGAGTTAATAAATGTAAGGAACTAGTGAATAGGTCTTAGTTGGTCAGAAATAATTGCTACTGCTGAAGACTGGCTCCCAACTTTACTGATGTCTTGTCTAAGAGTCTTCCTCTGAGTTATTTCCCATCCTCTCTTTCTCTTCTTCACCAGTAGGACATGCAAAGCAGAAAAAAGCTGCTAACTGAAATGAAATCACGACAAATTTAGAGTGCGATTTGAAAAGGAGACTGAAGGAAACACTAGAGCAGAGGGCTCAAACACATAGCCCACAAAAATATTCCTGAGTGTCACAGGAACTAGATTAGAATTTAATTGGAAAATCTTCAACAAAATAAATAAAAATGAAATAAAACATAGATGATGTTAATATGTGCTTTTCTAAATCAATACATACTCACTAGAATCCTTATTCATGGTTTGGTGGCCCCTATTTCTATTTGAGTTTGACTTCACCTTATTAGAGGATTTGGAAGGAAACCCTTAGTGGGACTAATCATTTGATTTTACTTACCATAATTTCTTCAAATTAGATTATAACAGCAACTGGTATTTACATAGCCTTTTAGAGTTTGTAAAATATTTTATGTGATCTCCTTCTGTCCTCCCAACAAATCCAAGAATTAAATTCTACAGTTTGTATTGTTCCTGTTTTGCATAGTAGAGAACTTAAGTGATTTACCCAGGACACAGAGAATAAGTTTCTGAAGAAGGATTTGAACTCAGATCTTTTTACAGGTTCAGTTCTCTACCTACTCTTCTTAACAGTCCAAGGAAACTGCTGGTTTCCTAAGGGCAAGGACCAGGTATTTCCTTCTTTATACAGCCACAGAGGGAAAAAAAGTGAAGTGTCCTCACTCACACAGTAGTATATTCATTAAGTAGTTATTGAATGAATTAGTGTGAATGACCATTCTCTCCTCTTGCACAGTGAATCAATTTCTGCTGATAACAGTAAAGAACTAGAAATAGAATTGGAAATAGAGTTAGAGAAATACAAATATAAGAGTACTTGTCCTCAGGTAGCTTATAATGTAATGTGGGGAGTAAAATAAGCTCTTATATATTTATAGTGGTATAGCATGTTGACCTTTCAGTAAGGGGACCTCATAGGGGTGAATCTCTGCTCTGGCACTTACAGTTATGTGACCATGAGCAGATCTCCTTTCCTTGCCAAGTCTTAGGCTTTTTCCTGTGGAAAGTGGGTTAATAACACTTATACTATTTGCCTCAGAGAATTAAATAAGCAAAGTACTTTGTGAACCTGAAAATGCTATTTAAACTTGAGTTAAAGGTGAATTTAGATGACAATAAAATTATTGAAATGAGAATTTTTGAGGAATGTCACAATTTTTATCGCTGCCTTTATAAATTGGAGACAGAATTACAAGAAGTAACACTGCTTATGTCAGTGGAATGACTTGTGAAAGTTGCATAGTGAGATGAATATGCTCAGATTCATAGAGTCGAGCTTTTCATTTTTATTTTTTTAACATTTGGGGAAAAAATAGGAAAAGGCAGCAGGATGCCGTTGTTGGTGATGATAGAAAATAACCCTGTGATAAGAATGAACTCAAGATACAGGGAAAGATTCTCAGTTTCTTCTGTTGTGGGTCAAAATGCTCATTCCATTCCTGGAGAGGAGGGCTCCTGGGGTGACCGAACCCAGATTTCAAGCAATGAGAGGGGAAGGAACTGAATGACTTCAGTAATGATTTTAACCCATGAAATGGAAATAAGTTTTCAATGGTTCCTGAGCCCACTTAGGATATCAAGCAGTGGTGCTCTGAGATGAGACTCCATCACAATTCCCAGAATGCCATCAGAGAAAGGGCAGGAAAATTGCTTGACATTAGAACACAGATAATTTGTACAACGCAGCATAGTAAAAAGGTCAGTGGTTCTGGGGGTCAGAGGAAGTGGTTTCACATCTTGTCCGATATTTGCTACCTGTGTCAGTCCCTTAAATCCTGTAGGCCTCAGTTTCCTCATTGGTAAAATGAAGACATTGGAGTAGAGAGCTTCTCAGATGTTTTCCAGCCCTAAGTCATATGAATCCTGTGATTCAAAAAGACATACATATTCTTGCTTACACATGATTCTTTTGTTGGCTCAGATAATTTGTCAATTCCTTGGGTGCTAATGCCTCCTGGAGGCACATGGTCAGTGGGCAGATAGGTGGATAGAGTTCTAGCACAGGAGGAAGACTCTAGTTCAAATCTGGTCTCAGACACTTACTAGCTGTGTGACCCTAGGCAAGTCACTTAATCTGTCTGCCTCAGTTTCCTCACCTGCAAAATGGAGATAATACCACCTACTTCCCAGTATTCTTGTGGGGACGAAATTGGGGAAACTGAGGCAGACAGGAGTTAATTGACTTGCCAAGAGTCACAGAGCCACTAAGTATCTAAGGCCATATTTGAACATGTCTGCCTCCGTTTCCCCAATTTCAAAATAAAAAAACCCCCATGATAAGTGTGAGGATTGAATGAGTTCATATTTGTAATTCATCTAGCATAGTTCTTAGCACATACAGGCACTTAAAAACACTTTCTCCTGCTGTTGCCCCCAGGTACCATCTAGATGGAATTGTAGGCTATATATCTCTCTTTATATCCTTCAAATAGAGGAATACTTGTCTACTTATCTATAAGGAGGAGCCACAAGAAATGATAAGGGATTTCTACCAGTGGCTGTTTATCAATCAAAGGTTTGGTTATTTAGACTTCTGGTGTCATTCTGGGCTATTCATGCTGAGTGTTTGACTGGATATCATCCCAAGAATAACATTTTTAGCAGTGTAAGTGATCTACCTCTTCTTGTGGAGTGAGCTAGTAGATAAAATGCTAGGCTTGGGTTCAAATCTTAGCTCAGACACTTATTATCTATGTGACCTAGGCATCTTTGGGCCTCAGTTTCCTTACTTTTAAAATGAGGGGAGTTAGAATCGATGCCATCCAAGGTCCTCTACATCTCTGATCCTTTTCTCAGACAAGGGGAAGTAGTCAGCAGCTCAGGACAGGATTATTTAGACATCTAGGTCTCTGAGAAGTCTGCTCCAGGTGAACTGTTAGAATTGATGCAGGGATATGCTACAAACAGCTTTGACTGACAGAGTAAATGGTAGTAATGCATATTAAATTTGAGAAGGTACAAGTGCATTTTTTTTGAAAGTTGGTTGTTAAATATTTACCAGCATACCCTTGCTTTGAGCTTTTTTGTAAGAGGAGTCAGTGGCAAGTTGGGTGTCTATGAGAAAGTTCAAAAACTTTCATATCTATCTGAGACACCACCTCTCTTAGAGGATAGTTTAATCAATGAGCATTTATTGGGTACTTTTTTTCCCCAGACACTTTGCGATCCCTGGACATAAAAAGAATATAAAAACATTCACTTTATTCAAGGAGCTTACATCTAACCAGGGAGACAGCATTAAATTACTAGGTACATATAAGCAAAGTACAGAATGAGGGAAGTTTATTTGAGAGGGGGAAAACTCAGATAGCTTTGGGAGTTGGTGAAAAATTATCCTGGACAAGATGGAGTTTGAACCACAGTTTTGAAAGAAGCTAGGAAAACTAAGAGGTAGAGGTGAGGGGCAGAAATTCCATGTATGGGGGACAGCCAATGAAAAGGCATGAATATGAAAGTCAGAGATTCACATCTGAGGAGCAGTGAGTAGGTCAGTGTAGCTGGATCATGGAGGGCGTGGAAGACAGTAAAAGTAAGAAGATCGATGGTATTGACAATACATTTTGGCTTAATGTTAATTTAATTTTACTTCTTAAGGGGAAGATCTTCCCCACCCATTAATGGGCCTACCCATTAAGGGGAGTTTGATTAGGGAAGACTTGTAGGAAGGTTCACACTTTTTGTTAATTTTCTAATAAGGCACTGGTTTTCAAGGGCAGTGAGGTCATCTGGCTCTCAGTATCAGTACTCTGAGATGAGGTTTTACTTTGGGGCTTGCTGATTGGAAGTGTTTGTTTGACCAGAGGAGACTCTGGGCAGCCACTGAGGAGCCCACTGGCTTTTAAAACCCAGATGTTTTTGCTTCTCTCTCTGGTAACTATGTGATGGTCGGGTGGTTGGATCTGTCTGTTGATGTGTGATGTATGTATTGCTTATGTCAGACAGTTGGAAGCTCTGTCTGTTGATCTTGATTTCTCTGTTTATATTTTCTCTGAAGTTTAGGGTGCTGCTGAATTTTACCCCTAAACTAAGTGAATGATGCATGTGTTTGATTAAAGTGATTGCTGACCCCTCAAATGTTGCTTTTCCTTTTAGAAAAGCAGACCAAAGAGCTTGTGACAGCAGCCCCTCTGTGTATATTGGGTCCTTGCTTTTACTAGCAAAGTAGGTGGGAGCAGGTTATGAAAAGCTTTAAGTGTCAAACAGAGGCATTTATATTTGGCCCTGGAGCTTACTGGGAGAGGGATTAACAAGTCAGACCTACAGCTTAGAAAAATCACCTTGGCAAACAAGTAGAGGATGAACTGGGAAAGGGGAGAGTTGAGTCAGATAAAGCTACTGAAATAATCCAGGCAATGGATGGTGAGAACCTGAACCATGGTGGTAACTCTGGGTCTGGAGAGAAGGAGCTGTACAGGAGAGATGTTGTGGAGGCAGAAATGACCTGATTGGCAGATTGTGCTTGTCCTTTATTTTCAAAGAGGACCTGGTGTCAGGGAGATGATGACATGAGTTGTAGTTGATTTTAATTTGAGTGAGGAAGGGTTGTACAAAGTCACCAGCTTCACCTTCTTTAGAGCTATCTGGGTCCAATGGCCAGATATTCATCAGGACAACTAGAGATGGCCCAGGACCCAATGGGAGACCTTGGCTCTTTTAGCCTTAAGGTCTTTTCAGGTACTCACTTAAAGTGAGGTAATGCCCATTCAGTGAATAGATCTCTTAAAGAAGTGAGTCAAGGGATTGTCCCTTTAATTAAAGAAAAAAATCACACTGGGAGAGGAAGACCTTCAGGGTTGCTGGTCACAAAAGAAGCAATTACTATTAACATTCGCTCTGAGCCAGAAGGATCCAAACAACAATAGGTCCCTGCCCAAGCACCACTTAATAAGTATATTTTGGGCCCTTCTGGCTTAGGGTGAATGATTTGCCAACAGATTGGATGTATGCCATGAGTGAGAATAAGGGGTTGAGGATGACTCCAAGGTTGTGAACCAGGGTGACGAGAAGATAATGCCTTCTACAACTATAGGGAAGTCTGGGTGCACACATGATAAGGATGAGTTCTCTTTGAGACTTGTAGAGTTTGAGATGTCTATAAGACATCTAGTTTAAGATGTCCAAAATGCAATTTTGTGATGTGTGACTGCAGCTGGGGAGGGATATACCTATATACATATACGTATATATATATATATATATATATACACACACATATACATACACACATACATATTTATGTGTATATATGTATACACTTGAATCATCTGAATAAAGATAAATGATATGAGATAACCAAGTAGAATAGTATAGGGTTGAAAGAGGGCCCAAGGCAGAGTTTTGGGGGATACCCACATTTAATGATTGTGACCTAGATGAAGAACCAGAGAAGCAGACTGAGAAGGAGCAGTCAGATAGATAGAAGGAGAACCAGGAAAGAATAATGTCATGAAAATCTAGAGGAAAGAGAATATCCAAGAGGTGATCCAAAGTCTAAAATTCTACAGAGAAGTCTATAAGGATGGATGCTGAGAAGAGATCATAAAGTTTAACTATTAAGATCAATGGTAAATATGGAAAAAGTAGTTTCATTTGAATAATGATGTCAGAAGTCAGTGAACAAAAAAGAGACTAGACATTTGTTTTAGGAGTAGGGTCAGAGAATGTAGAATTGGAAGAAACTTCAGTAGAAGTTAGAAGCTCAAGGGATCAAAGAAAGGGGATCAGCTGTTCCCACTCTTGCCTAACCACAGCATATGTAACCACCAGGTGTCACTGTCCAGCAAGATTTGGAAGTTTAGGTGGAACGTATAAGAAAGGCACTCTTTCTCTCCTCTTCCTCCCACCATTTCAATTTCATCCAATCCCTTCCCCTCCCCTCTTCCCAGAATACACTTTCCTCCTCACATCAGGTGGCCTAGGGGCATAAACTTTGCTTCATGCCTTTACCACTCACTGTGGAGGTTTCAGTTTCTTCGATATCTGTGGCTCTAAGTTAGCGATATGAACCTGGAACACCAATGACTCCATTGGTCTAAGGATGCATCGTCACAGATTGCATTGTTTTTCCACCTCAGGTATTTAGGAGTTATTCCCAAAAGTAAGATCATAAGATTCTTATCCCAATTAACTCATCTACCATCTAGGAAGAGAGAATTGTAGCCTTCTGGAGAGAGGTTTAACCACCCCCTCCTAGACCTATTTAGTTCTGTGTACAATCATCTTGTCACTGGTATCCTCCACTTACTTCATCTTTGCATGTAGATAATTTATTACTACTCATATTCTGAAGAAGACAAAACTCAAGAAATAAAAATAGTGGAAACCACATGGAAAGTTTCTGCTGCTAATAGGCACAATGGAAGGTAGGTAAACTTTTACTGTCCTTGTGTTGATTGTAAGGAATAGTAACAGCCAATTTTCAGTCCATTTTAGCCGCAACCCAATTTTCAGGGGTTTCAAGAGGCAATGAAGCAGGAAAAAGCCCTACCTAGGTCAACACCCTGATTGGCAGTATCTATTTAAAACACCTAGTGGAATGTCTGTTTCTCTAGCCATTATACCACCACCATTGCCTTCCATTCCAAACCCAAACTCCAACTGAATTTCATATAGAGCTCATTTCAAAAGGTTCTGGACAAGGGACAGCTCTTACAGCCATCTCAACAAACTAAAATCATGCCTAGGCACTCCAACTTTTCATTGTCCCACCCCCAACTCCCACCTTGAACACCTGGGCTCCATCTTGTGATCATAGTCCAAGAAAGAGAATCCTTTCTGACACGTGGAATTTCAACTTTTGTCTTGTATTTCATCATATGTCGGAAACACTGGAATTACTCAAGTACTACATATCATACTCCTAACAAATGGTCAGCCAGTCTTGGCTTGAAGAGAGAAGGGAACCACTGCCCCTCAGAAGCAATCTATCACATTTTGGACAGTTTTATTTGTTACAATATATTTCCTTATACAGATGTTGTAGCTGAGGAGAAAACAAACAGAAAAACAATGTTTTTTCAGGTCTAGCTTTTCTCTATTCAACAAACTTTATATGTACTACTCATGCTCTCCTCTCCTCCTGTCTGGCACGCTTTCACTTTTGCCCTCTTCCTTTGCTGGAATACTGGATTACTTGGACCTTACATGCCTAGAAACTCTTATTTTCTAGATGATTAGAACTTCCCTGGTTTTTCCTGTCAAGTAGGAAGCCAATCAGACTCAACTGAGTAGAACCCCATCCTTCCCTATAAAATATTCAAGTACTCTGATACCTGTGCTGCCCTGATTTGGATTTGTCTGAATTACCATAAAGCATAGATCAGAGATAGGGAACCTGTGGCCTTCAGGCAACATGTAACCTTCTAGATCCTTAAGTGCAGCAACCTTTTGACTGAAGACTGCACTTAAGGATCTAGAAGATTCAGTTCTTACTAGTGTTGGGGGAGGGGGTATTAACTCACACCTCCCCAAATCTACTAGTATCTTGGCTCATAACACCCTACTCCAAAACTCCTGGCTACCAATATCATAGATGGCAAGATGCCCAACATTGGCTTCAGAGTACAACATCCCCTCTTCTTTGCAGCAAAGCTGAGGGAGTCCCATCAAAATAGCAGAAAGAACTCTTCAAGGACCTTAGAATAGGCCCTATTGCTAGCTTACCCACCTCATTGTGGCTTCTTCTGGCCCACCCACCTTGCTAGATCCTTCCCATATCTCTCTGGGACCCAGCTGAAGCCTGCTCAGCCCACATGTCTAAGGCTGCTTTTGGTGTTAGGTAAAAATCACTCAGTCAGCTATAAATCTACCTATCTGTAGGTATTATCCACGCCACATTTCTCTTTATCATTCACAAAACAAACTGACAAACTTGCTATGCCTTGCTAAATGCCTTGCTAAAACCAAGGTACATCCTATCTATGACATTTCCTACTCTAGCAGACTAGGAATCTAGCAAAAATGGAAGCTAGATTAATTTGGTGGGTTTTTGTTTTTTTTAGGGAACCAACATATATTCTTTGTGCTGGAAACTAATATCAGGTTCAATGGTCTATCATTTCCAGAACAACTTTTCATCCTTTTTCAAAGAACAAACAAATTAAATAAATGTTTATTAAATGTATTTGGCAATAGAACACTGTATTAGGTGCTAAGAAAGATGCAATTACAGTCTGTACCTGCCGTCATGGAACTTACATTCCATTAGGGATCAAAATGATATTGGTTGTCTGGTCTTTGATGTCTCAGCTAAAATTCCTCCTTCTGCAAGAAACTATTCCCAATCCCCCTCAATTTTAGTGCCTTCTCTCTGGAATTATCTTCAATTTAGCACATATATGTATCTACATATATGTATACATACACATATATATTTGTGTAGTTTGCATATGGCCATTTGCATATCATTCCTCCATTAGCACTCTTTGAGATCAGGGACCATTTTTGCCTTTCTTTATGTCCCCACTGCTTAACACAGTGCCTGGCATATAGTCAGGGCTTGATAAATGCTTGTTGACTTGACTTTACTTTCCATAGTAATGAAAAAGTGAAATTGAATATGTTAACAAAAGAGTTACTTTTCAGATCACTTGGTGATTAAATCATCCTGTTAGAAAAATGGCTTTAAGCTAACTAAACCTGAAAATGATCTTTCAGCCTTTGAAGTTTAATACATTCTCTTTCTCTCGTTAATCAAAACCTCCTCTTTTGTGTCATAAAACTATTTCTATGCCTCCTTTTTTTCTCCCAGTCAGTAGCAATTGAACACCTAGCAACCTCTAGCAATTGCAGAATTAATATTAATACTGGCATGCTCCTGGATATTAAACATAGCGACAAGTGAAAAGCCAAGGAAAGGCATCAAAGAGGATTTGAAGTAGAATATATTCCCTGGGAGCTAACATGCATTAAGGGAAAGATCAGTATAATAGATGTGCCGCCAGTAGCTGACGAACACATCAGGCTCAACACATAAAGCCTTTGGTAATTTTGGCAGCAAGATATAGATCACTGGACTCAGAATTAGGAGTCTACAGTTGAATTCCAATTCTGACACTTTAGCTGAGTGACTACAGGCAAATCATTTGCCTCAGATTCCTTACCTGTAAAATGGGAGTAACCTAGCTTACAGGGTTATTGCAAGGCATTATGTAAATGTCATGCCATTAATGTCAACAGCTTTAATCAACCATTTAAAGACTGACTATCTAGCTCCTATTCAAGTCCACGGCCTCTAATCCTCTTCCCTCTCGTTGCCAGTCCATTGGCCACTCTTTCACTGACTCCATCCCCTCTGCCACAGGGTGGGAAGAGAAATGAAGAAGTTGTGAAAATGAATCAACTTAGAGGAATATGCCAGCAACTCTAAGAGGAGATTTGGGTGTGGAAGGAAGTCAAAAGTGATGGCTACATGATGGGTTACTCAGAAAGCTTCTGGACTCAGAAACCACTGACCACCAGTCCAAGTAGAAGGTTAATTTAGGTTGCAGGCAAAAAGAATTAGTCAAGGAATACTGAGGAAGAACTTGGAGAAGAGGATAGAGAAATGAGGCAAGAGGGATAGGAAAGGGGGGATTGATAAAAAGGAGAGAAATGGGGAAAAAAGAAAGTAATTGCTTATCCATACTGTCTCTGTTCCCTCTGGCCATCAGCAGTCAAGAAGGTTTCACTTTTGAATGAAGTGAGAGGAAGCAGGAGGACACTGTGCATAGTAATAGTAACATCTTATGATGATCAACTATGATAGACTTGGATCTTCTCAGAGATACAATGATCCAAGACAATTCCAAAAGATTCATGTTGGAAAATGCTGTCCACATCCAGAGAAAGAACTATGGAGTCTGAATGCAGATCGAAGCATGTTATTTTCACTTTGTTTTGTGGCTTTTCCCTTTTGTTCTATTTCTTCTTTCCCAATGTGGCTAATGCGGAAATGTTTCCATGATTGTATACATATAACCTATATTGTATTGTTTGCTGTATTGGGGGAGGGGAAGGGAAAGGAGGAAGGGCAAAACATGTGGAACTTAAAATCTATAAAAATGAATGTCGAAAACTATCTTAATGTGTAATTGGAAAAAATCAAATATTATTTACCAAAAAAAAAATAAAGAATTTCGGCTTTCACACTATTTAAAGCTGGAAGGGACTTTAGAGATCATTTTGTCAAAGCACATTTTATAGATGAGGAGACTGAGATCCAGCAAAGGAAAGTTATTTTCCTAAGGTGACACAGATAAGAGAAATTTGAATCTATCCCATCTGACTCCTCTACACCATTTCCTGAAGATAAGCCAGTGTTGCAGATGAAGTTCTCTGAGAGATTTTTGATCATTGACAGATTGAGCAGATTTAACACTATAGCCTATTTACTTTGATTCAAAAACTGATCAAAGAGAGCCCCCCTACTGATTACCTTTCTGGGATTACCTTCAAGTGAAAAGAAGACATATTTTACTTAGAAAGTAGACAATAAAGAGTAAATTGAGTTATATGACATTAGGGGGAAAATCTGTTTTCAGGGTAGTTGAAAGGCATGCTGAAGGTTGCAGGTGTTTTAAGGGGTCCTACTAGATTGAGGCCCCAAGGGTTTAAATGGCCAGATCACACAGGGAGCAAGTGGGAGAGCTGAGATTTGACCCTCCTTCCCCAAATCTTCTGATTTCAAAATCAGTCTTCTTTCTAACAATCTGTCTTTCTCCCTCTAAAGATGGATAGATGGCATTGTAGATAGAGTCCTAGATAGAGTCCTGGGGCTGAGGTCAGAAAGACTTGGATTCAAATCTGGTTTGAGAGACTTACTAACTGTGTGACCCTGGCCAAGTCACTTCACCCATGGTTAGCTCGGTTCCTCTTCTGTAAAATGGGGATAAGAATAGTTCCTACATCCCAGAGATATTGTGAGTATCAAACAAGGTAATTATTGTAAAGCACTATGCCCAGCGGCTGGCACATCATGAGGTCTATATAAATGTAGCTATTATTATTAATAAGTCCTGAAACAAGAAACAAGCACATGTCTCTGAGATGTTCCTTGTTACCTTCAAACACAAGCTAAAAACCAAAGGCCTGAATTTCAGTCTTCCTATCTAAATGACCCCAGGCAAGTCATTTAACCACTGTTTGCCTCTGTTTTCCCACCTGTAAAATGGACATAAAAGTAGCACTGGTTGTGAGGATAAACTTGCGATAGCATTTATAAAGCACCCTGCAAATCTTAAAGCATCTTACAAATACTAGGTATAAAGTCTAGCCAGCTATAACAGCTCTATGAAACGAATTGCTTTTACTGATAGGGAAACTTTTAACCCTGATACTTCTTCAGCATTTTTACAAACCTTTTCTGGGGACATCAAGGTGATGAATATTCTATACCCAGTTTACAGAAAGAAAAACTTAATAGAATGAAGCCATCTCAGGGCTGGGGGAACCTGCAGCCTCAAGGCCACAAGATCCTCAAGTGTGGCCCTTTGACTGAATCCAAACTTCTCTTAATAAAAGGATTTGTTCTGTAAAACTTGGATTCAGCCAAAAGGACCTAGAAGCCCACCTTGAGGTCTCAGGCTCCCCACCCCTGAATTCTACCTAAATCATTCAAATAGGTGGAAAATGTAATTATTTCAGTGGGAGAAAAGATCAGTCAAAGGGCTTGGTTGGTACCAAAGCAGCCAGTTGACTAAGTTAATCACTTCTCAAAATATTGCTTAGTTGGATATATCCCAAAGAGGGGGTAGATCTGCTAATTTTCTTCCCCACTGCACCATATGGTAACTAACTCCTGGTCTAGCTCAGTTCTTAATAACAAATTCAAAGCAAATCATTTTTATAACTTGATGTTCCTGATAATATGATTTAGGTAAAAAATGTTAATGGAAAACCTGCTGCTTTTGAGCTATGAAATTTCCTGATTGAGGAAATAAGTTATTAAATAGCAGAGCAATATATAAACTTCCTTTTAAAAGATTCCTTCAGCAGAATTAAAAGCAGAAGGTGCTGCTGCCATCACTCCCTGAAATAAGAGGATGTAACCAAGGAAGAGCAATCACCAGCTGTTTGAAAGCTGATTCAGGAGACAAATGAAAAAGCAGCCTTCATTTCTCAACAGCTTAAAAAAAAGCACACTAATTCTTTGTGCTTTGAAAGAAACCCATAGCTTGAGCACAGAGCCAAATGAAAGATGCCAAAAAAAGAAAAGAAAATTACAAAAGAGAGGTTTAATCAGCTGGATATTTCCAGTTACAATGAAATTTAATTTTAAAAGAATGACTTTGTCACAGTGAGAAAGTCAAAGTTCACATTTGCCCCAACTTTTTAAAAAGTCTTCAGAAAGTTGGCCAAGCACTACACAAATTTGCTCCCTTATTCAAATATCTTGATCCCAGACTGGGAAGAAATATTGCTGATAAATAACGTGTTTGAATACTAGTGGAAAGAGCCTAGACTCTGGAGTTTGAGAACCTGATTCAAATTCCAGTACTTTCGACAAGTCATTTGGACCTCAGTTTCTTTGTCTGTAAAATGATAAGCACAGTTGGATTAGATGGATTTTGAGACTCTCTTTCTTGACCTTTGATCTTACTCATTTCAACAACATATTAATATGTAAAAATAGGAGTATACTTGACATTTTAATCTTAATTTCTTACATTTGCTGTCAGATATCTGAATCTAATAGAGTTATCCCATGAATGTCTCTGCCTTCATCTTTTTCCTTAACCAATAGATGCAAAGAAAAAGTAATCCTTACTGGGGATTTTAAAAAATTAGAAGGCAAACAAGATGCGAAGTCTATGCACTTGTTTTTTAGAGGAGGAGCAGTAGAGTGAGGGGAAAATGTGTAGGAGGAGGACCTGTTCTCAGAAAACACTACTAATACAGGAAAAAAAACCAAACCAACAACCCCCAATATTAGAGGATGAAGTTGGTCTCAGTATGGACAATTGTCTAGCCAGCAGATTCTATTTTAAATTCATAAGTTATGTAGAATTTAGAGCCAAGCTGCCTATCCACTTTCCCACTTCAAAGTGAGGAAAATATTAACTGGTTTAGCTCTCTCCTAGAAAGTGAGTGGGTTTCTTTGACTCTGGACATTCGCCTGAACCCATAAATAATTCCTTTTGATTAAACCATTTCTTGAAGCTAGAGAGGAAGGTATAATGTTGATCATGGCAAGGGAGAAGTGACTCAAGAGTATCTCCTGACTTCTTCAACTTTATATCACAAAGAAATTCTCTATTCACAGAAAAGTCAAATAAACCTACCTTTGCTGCTGTCTTTTTTGCTGTTCCTTTGCTCATACTCTACCATTTACTAGAAGAGTAGATCATAAATGGTACAATCTTGTAGGATTTTTGGATCTAAGGTCTCTTCTTTTGCTGGTTATTGATTGAGAAAGTTGAGAAAGATACTACAGATGTCATTTGTTTATATATCCATTGAACTCCTTATTTCAAAATTATAGTTTATTTTTTCCCACAACTATTTTTGCTTTTCTTAGGTAAACAGAAATGATCTTTCTTTTTAAAACTTTTTAAAAATTCTGAACTTACACATTAAAAATTTAATATTTCCATACACACAGCAGAACCCACAAAAAAGCATTCTACAGGAAAGACAAGCTAGAAATCAGAAATATGTTGAGGAGACAGTCTTCTACTACATCTCAGCATTCTCAGGTCCATGGGTCTCGCTTTGAAGAGAGTCGAGAACGATGTTTTTCCAAGTTAGAATGAAGAATGTCTTTCCTTTCCAAAGCTCTCATGCTAAATTCTCCCCCTTACAGTGGAATTTTTAAAGCATTCTTCTCCTCATTGACTTTTTGAACCTTTTTGGCCAATTGAGTTAGCCTATTTTTAAAGGTGTTATTTTCGTCAGCATTTTTTTGGGTCTCCTTTATCAAGGTATTGACCCGCTTTTCATGATTTTCTTGCATCTCTCTCATTTCTCTTCCCAATTTTTCCTCCACCTCTGTAACTTGATTTTCAACCCTTTTTGAGCTCTTCCATGGCCTGAGCCCACTGAATATTTATTTTGGATATTTCGGATACAGAAGCCCTGATTTTTATGTCTTTCCATGATGGTAAGCATTGTTCTTCCTCATCTGAAAGAATGGGAGAAAGTATCTGTTCACCAAGAAAGTAACCTTCTATAGTCTTATTTTTTTTCCCTTTTTTGGGCATTTTTCCAACCAGTTACTTGACTTTTGGGTCCTTTGTCAAGAGTAGGGTATACTCTGGGAATATGTAAGATCTTAGTTCCTCCCAAGTGGCACAATCAAGTGTGTACACTGGTCTGGGAGCAACAAGAAACTTTTGTGCCCAGAATCTGTGAGTGGTAGAGATTCCTCTCCACAACCACCTGCCAGCACTGGGGGCTGAGATTCAGATAAGGTGCTCAATTCCAGGGGTCTTTTGGCAGGGGCAGGGCAGTCATTCAGTGTGAAATAAAGATCAATTCCTCCAGGAGCATTAGGTGGGGGCAGGGCCGCCACACACAGTTGAGGTAAAGATCAGCTGCTCAGTTCCCCCAGGGGTTTTAAGATCCAACAATGGATGCTGGCTGCTGTGGGAACTGCTGCCGCCACATGTGGCCTCTGCTGGAGGTATGGAAAGATCCTGCTTCCTTCTCAGTCAACTGAAAAATCCCTCTCACTGACCTTTGGCACCTGTGGGTTAAGGGATCTGCAAACCATTGCTACTGCTGCTGGGGATTCTGATCTCGAGGCTTGCTTAGTCCTCCTCCTGGCTCTGTGCCTTGGGGCCAAGTTTGGGCTGGGCTCTGCTCAACCCCCTGTCCATGGGACAAACATTTCCTGTCATTCTTTCAGGTCACCCTTGCCTGGAAATCTCCACTCCATTGTTGTGTAGCTTCTGCTGCTCTAGAATTTGTTGAGAGTCTTTCTTTACAGGTATTTTATGTGCTGTGGGGGAAGACCTAGTGTATGTGCATCTTTCTGCTTTGCCATCTTGGCTCCACCCCACTCAATGAGTCTTTCTAAAATTTAAAATTTTTATTTTTTGGTAACCATATCTCTAGCCAACATCACACCCCCATCTACAATGGCAAGAAATAAAAATAAAACCCTTGTAATAAATATAGTCAAACCCACATTGACTATGTCCAATAAGGTATGTTACATTCTTCACCTTCAGTTCGTCACCTCTCTGTCAGAAGTTGGGTATCATGGTTCATCAGATGTCCTCTAGAATTGTGCTTGGTCATTGTGTTGATCAGAATTCTCAAGTCTTTCAAAAGTGCTTGTCCTTATAATGTTATTGTATAAATCGTTATTCTACTTCTGGTCACTTCATAGAACTTTCCTAGGTTTCTCTGAAACTATTCATCATCTCTCACAGAATAAATAATGTTCTATCACATGAATTTACTATAATTTGTTCAGCCATTCCCCAATTAATCGGCACCCCCTAGTTTCTTTTTAAATTCTATCCTCACTAAAATCTATCCTCACTTCCATCCAACTTCCATCTCATCCCCTCCACCATTGAAACCATTTCTACACTGACCATGTCCAAAAAGCAAATGTCTCAATCTGTACCTTGAGTCCTTCACTGCTCTGTCAGGAGCTGAGCAGCATATTTTATAATGGGTCCTATGGAATCTTTGTTGATCAGTTTCTTTCAGAGTTCTTAAGTTTTTCAAAGTTGTTTTTCTTAACAGAGGGATTGTTAGGATAGAAATTGTTCTCCTATTCTCCTTGTTCCACTCTGCAACACTTCATTCAAGTCTTCCCAGGTCTTTCTGCAAGCAGACCTTTTATCACTTCTTATAGCACAATAGTATTCCATTACATACATATACAATAATTTTTTAGCCATTCCTTAATTGATAGGTGTCCACCCACAAAGAGAACTGTTATAAATATTTTTGATTGGCATGTCAGTCCCTTTCCTTTTTCTTTGATCTCTTTAGGTTTCATATTGGTATCACTGGGTATCAATAGGTTTATACAGTGTGGTAACTTTTGGGGAACAGTTATAAAATGACTGGGGTCCACGACCCCTCCCACATTTGTCATGTTCCTCTTTTGGCACCTTTTGTCAGAGAGGGGAAGGAATAGGCATTTCTGTAGCACCAGCTCCTACTCTGTGCCAAGTACTCTTAGCTCTTTACAAATATTCTTTCCTTTGAACTCAAATGAGATGTAGATGCTGTGATTCCCAGTTGAAGAAACTGAAGCAAACAGAAGTTAAATGACTTGTCCAGGATCACTTAGCCAGGAGGTATCTGAGGATGAATTTGAACTTGGGTTTTCCTGGCTCTACAGATAGTGCTCTATCCACTGAATCACCCAACAGCCAGTCTGAAAGGTATGAGGTAGAATGTCAAAGGTGCTTTACTTTGTATTTATCTAATTAGTGATTTGGAGAATTTTTTCCTATGACTATAAATGGCTTGGATTTCTTCCTCTGAGAGCTGCCTGTTCATGTCATTTGACCATCTATCATTTGGGGAATGGTTCTAATTCTTGTAACTTTGAATCAGTTCTGTATGTATCTTGGGTATGAGACCTTTTCAGAGATACTTGTTGCGAAGAGTATTTTGCCCAAAGTTATCTGTTTCACTTCTAATTTTTACTACATTAGATGTTTTTTGCAAAAACTCCTTAATTTTATGTAATCTAAATGGTCCATTTTATCTTGTATCTATAATTTGTGTGATAATAAACACCCAATTCATGCATCCAAAAGGTAAGTTCTTATTTACTTCTCTACTTTTTATATTAACATCATGATTCCATTTGTGATTTCTCTGGGTATATGATATGAGGTATTGGTGTAAGCTTCATTTCTGCTAACCTGCTGCCCAGTTTTCCTAGCAGTGCTTACTCTAGTAACTGGAATCTTTGATTTCACCAAATACTATTCTCCTGTGTCTGTTGCTTCTATAGGTCCTATACCTAGTTTGTGCCTCTGATTGACCTTTTTTCCTTTTCTTTTAAGCAAAGAGTTTTGATGATGAATGCTTTGTAGTACAGTTTGAAATCTGGTACTGCCAGGCAACTTTCACCCCCCATTATTTCCCTTAAGATTCTTGACCTTTTGTTCTTTCAAATAAATTTTGTTATTTTTTCCAGCTGCATAAAATAAGGATTTGGTAGTTTGGTATGAATGAAAAAAGAAATAACTTAGGTAACATTTTCATTATATTGGCTTGATCTGATCATGAACAATGACTATCTCTCTAATTATTAAAATCTCTTTCTTTAAAGAGTGTTTTGTATTGTTTTCCAATAACTGTTTGTTCCTTGGTAAGGAAGCTTGCTAGTATCCAGTTATTTTGAACGGAATTTTTTTCCCTGTTTCTTCTTGCTGGGTTTTGTCAGTAATATGCAATAACCTAATGATCTGTGTAGATTTACTTTACATCCTGCTACTTTGCTCAAGTAATTGTTTTAATTTCTTTTTAGTTGACTCTCTCTAGGGTTCTCTAAATAGAGCACATTATCTACAAAAAGTGATTGTTTAGTTTCCTGTTTGCCTATGTTCATTCTTTCAATTTATTTTCTTATCTCATTAGTAAACCGAGTATTTCTAGCATTATAACAAATAACATTGGTGATAACCATCATCCTTACTGATCTTATTGCAGAGACTTCTTGTTCATCATTATTAGGTATCATCCTGGCTCTTGATTTTAGATAAATAGTATTTACCATATTGAGGGAGGTTTAGCTTATCCCTATGTTTCTTGTGTGTTTTCACAAGAAATCAGTGCTGTATTTTGCTGAAAGTGTTTTCTGATCTATTGTTAGAATCATGTGATTTTTTACTATTTTATTATTTATATGGTCTATTATGTTGGAATAGGCAATTGTCAAATGAAGGAAGGCAAGCTATCAAGTCATATAAAAAATGCTTCAAGTTGGTGGTCATAAGAGCAATCCAGATGAGGTTCTACCTCACATCTATAAGGTTGGCAAAGATGACAAAAGGGGAAAACAGTTTTTTCTGGACAGAATGTGCTGTTGCTGGAGCTGTGAATTTATTCAACCATTCTGGAGAACATTTTGGAACTATAACCACAAGAAAACTAAAGCATGCATACTTTGTGGCCCATTGGTACTATTATTTGGAAAGAACTTTCATGTACAAGAATATTTATTTGTTGCTGTTCAATTATATCTGACTCTTTATGACCCATTTGAGGTTTTCTTTGCAAAGATATTGGAGAATTTTGTCATTTCCTTCTCCAGTTTATTTTACAGATGAGGAAAATGAGGCAAACAGGGTTAGATGACTTGTCCAGGGTCACACAGGTAGTAAGCATCTGAGGCTAGATTTGAATTTAGGAAGATGATTCCCAGAGCACTGCATCTCCTAGCAGCTTCTTGTTGTGTCAAGTTTTGGAAACAGAATAGCCACCCATAAATTAGGCAGTGGCTAAACCACTTGTGAAATCGGAACTGAATGGATTTTTTATTATGTTATAAGAAGTTAAGGATACAATAGATTTAGAGAATATGATGTAGCTTTGCCTCTTAGCTGATGGTTTACACACAGTGTTTTCCTGAAACTAGCTCATAGTGCAATCTGATTATTAAATATTCAATATGAAAGTGTGCACCTTGGAAATGCTATAAATCAGGGTTTGATTTAGTTTGAAAGGTTGTCTCAACTTTGGAAAGCAATAGAGAAATGTCAGTAATTAAAATTAAACTTTAAAGTATGCACGCATACTTGCTCTTTGCCTCCCTCCAGAGAGTCAAAAGTTAAACATTTGCTCACTTTTTACACACAGTGACTTAAGCTACAGAAAGGATTAGGGACTGGGAGGAGCATGGTAGTCAGAAGTCTTTTTCTAAGTTTCCATTGGCTGTTGAATTTTCCTTGAGTTCTTGATGGGTGACTGCAGAAGGAAAGTTATATTTTGGGATTCTTTTCATTCTCAAGCTGTGTGATTTTATTGTTTATTTATGTTAAAGTAGTTTTTAATTGGATTTTATGTTTCACAAGTGCCTGTTACATTTAGCATTAAAGAAAAAAAATTTGTCTGCTGGATTAAGCCAAATTTAGGCTGAGTCCATAATACATTATGATATTTTTTTTGGCAGCCACATAGAATATAATTGAAGAAAGGGGATGCTGGAGGCAGGGAAATCAGTTAGAAACCTGTTACCATAGACAAAGCAAGAGGTGATGGTTTGAGGAGGATGGGGTATGTGTGGACAGAAGAGAATCCACATAAGAGATATCAGAGTCAGATTGTACCTTTTTATTTCCTGAAATTTAAACTTGTACATAACCAAAAAAGTTTAGTTCCCATAGAAAAGCTGCATTTGTCAAGTATTTGTCTTGGGTAATTTTTAAGCCATAAAAAATTCCTTTGTTGGCAATTCCATTAACCATTAGAAAAGAAATTTGAGAAACAAACCCAGTGTCTGTTTAATTCATCTCCACAAAAGACTCCACTTAGGAATATGTGTTTCCGTCCTAGAAATGATTAGTGGATGGTTCTTGTTTTACAAGAAGATTGAGAACTAACATTTGAATGAAAGGATATATAATGAGAGAGTGTGAGGCAGAAGAAAATTGCTAGCAAATAAAATAGGATTTCAAACAAGAGGAAAGCTGGCCCAGCTATTTATGTACACTACCAATTTCCATTACTTCACTTTGGTTACTTTTCAGTTCTGGCAGGTCTTGCACACCCTGATCATTAAATATTTCACTGTCAAGGGTTTGTTGGAGTTGCAGCTCTAAAAATAAAAAAGGCAAAATTCTCTCATTTGAGCTGCATTAAAGAGACAGTGGCACCTTTAGGTGGGGGGGGGAGGGGAAGTTTAAGGGTGTCTATAATACCTACTGCCTGATAAAGAGGTATTTGGAATTAAGATTCCAAATGAGTCTTGCCTTCTTGGCTATAGACAGTGTGGAAATTTGTTTTGTCGGACTATGCATAATTCCTCAATCCCATAGGCCATTGGCATAATACTCTCTTTTAATTGGTGGAGCCGCAGGCTTTACCCTATGTGAGGCATGGACAGAATTGGTGAGAGGCAAGAGAACTCCAACATTTGCCAATCTCTTTCAGGACTTTCTAAGAGGGAGTCCCTCTTCAGGACTCTTCAGACCCAGTCCCCTTTGGGACTGGTCAAGCTTCACATTTTCTTCAGGTTTTCCTGGTTTTCAGCTTTGAGAGGACAGACAGGAGAGGCCAAACCCACTTCAGGTGCTGAAAGAAAAAGACGTGAGAGGAACAGGTAGTCTTCATTATGTCCATATTCCCAGCTTGCTCTGCTCAGAGACTGCAGAGAGTTTTCTCTTTGGTGAGATGAAAGATAATCTTTCTTGGTTGAACTGAGTTACCTCAATCCCAATGGGAGAGCTCCTTTACTCTGAACTGTTTGGTATATATTCTGCTATGTAAACATTCTCTGATTTCTGTTTTGCAATGATTTGGAAAAATGGATTTCTTTGCTATTTGCTATGTGCATTCATCATGGAACAAGTATTAGGTGCAGAAGGGGTCAGTCAAGTCTTGATTATAGAGTGTGGGGTCTCCCTTACCCCCAGAAATGACAAAGCAGTCAGAATTTAGATGGAACTTGATCATATCACCTAGACTAGCAATCTTTAAGGGAGCAGATAGTGATACTTCTAGACTGGCACTCCCTTTCATTGAGGAAAGCAGAGTGGCCTCAGGTCCCAACCTCCTGCTTTGCCTCCTGACCTTCCTTGGAGAAGGCTAGGGGGAGAAAGACCTAGAGATGTCTATTCTGACTCACTTGAGCCACACAACAATAAGCTCATTGAAAAATTAAATAACCTTTTAAAAAAAAGTTTAAGGGCAGAGGAGAAGAAATGAAATAAATCACTTGCTACTGTTTTCTTCTCATTCCTGAAAACTGGGCAGGGTCAGATAATGGATCATTGTAATGGGTCATAACTATGGCTGGGCAATTGGGTTTCCTCAGATAACCAACATGGGTAGGAGATCTCCACAGCAGTCTTTGTGCCTTGTGGTCTTCCTGGGTACCCTTGAAACATAGCTTAACCTCAGTTGACATGACCTGAGTCATTTTCCCTCCTCTCCCTGGTAGTCTTGTCACCAAAGTGTTCTTCTCTTGGGGTCCAACTTGCCCCACTACCAAGCAGTCCAACTTTCTTCAAATGTCTGGAGGTTTTTACTATATGAGATGCCCAGAATCAGTGGTGATAGTGTCCCACACTGGCCTTAGGATATCCTGGAATTTCTGGGTCTCCCCCACTTTCTCCTCTCCTCCTCCACTCCCCCACTTTCCAGGATTCCTAGTTATAGCTAGGTAACCACAAAGATGTCATTGTTATGAGCCTTTGACTATATAATAATACTAACATTCTACATTTATGCATCACTTTACAGTTTTTCAAAATATTCTCCATATGCTAGGTAGTCCCTTTAAGCTTAACAGCTCCGCCAGTAGTACAAGAATTGTTGGTCCCAGAAAGGACATCTGTTTAATGGAAAGGGTAACCAAGACAGGGTTTCTAACTCATTAGTCATTCTTTCCCTTGGAAAGAAAAGAAACTTTAACCTCTTGCCTTCCACTATCAAGTCCTATGTGGCAAAGTAAAAATGAAATGTCTCATGCTTTGATATTTTCAGCATTAACCTCCCAGGTGAATATAGTAGGAGTTACAGGTTAATGTATTGTGCTTTAAGTATTTGTCAGTGCATGTTTATGGGGCCTTTGTGTTTCAAGCATTTTTTTATGGTGGAAGAAATAAATAACTACCTTATTATCTGATGTGCTTTGGACATTGAATACTTTTCTTTTGAGGAGGAAATCTGTTCAGCTCTTTTGAGGAGATCCTAGACATGAGCCAGACTTAAATTTTATGTCCCCATTGATTGTCCCCAGGTAATTTACTCAGTGTAGGGGTGTAATGAGCCAGAGACAATAAGAAAAAAGACGCTCCCTCAAGACTGACCCAGCCCATGTGAGCTCTAAGCTAGGGTCCCTCAGTAGAAGAGGATGCCCCAAACCCACTGAACCAATTGACATAGATGTGAATACTGGTTCACCTATTTGTCAGCTGAGTGAAAATGACCCCATGTTGTTTATTTCAGCAAATTCAAATGAGGAAACGTGGGGATCCCTGAAAGTTAAAATAATGTAAAGTACATGTCATCTAGAGTCTTCTTGTGAGTCAAATTCCTATATCTGCATTCGTCTATCTTAGAGACTAATTTTTATATCATTGATTGTACAAGTCTTATATTCAACCTAATTCAGTTACTAAGCAAAATCCTGACACTGGATAAGCTACGTTGAGTTCTAATGGTTTTAATGTATCAATAAAGCCGCAGTACTTTCAGGAAGTTGAGGTTGTTTATAGGTCCAAGCTCTTCCTATGAGACACCTCTGGGATAAAACTACTAGGACCCCGTGGATAAGTTTCTTTCTGTGATTACCTTGTACAAATGATGTAGTCTCAAGATGTTCATCCATTTTGATGAAAATGTGCTATAGATGCAAGTGAGGTGTTTATCAGACTTTCTGGCAAATCCTTTGGCTTTTCAATAGCTCATTTAGAAGGAAAAAAATTATCCAAAAAAAGGTTTCAAAAGCAAATGATTGGAACTGTGGTTATCATCTACAAAAATAATTCTTTTTCTTAAAATTCCCTTCTTCAAAACTGACAGGTTCAATTCATCATCGTCAGCAGCAGTAGCAGCAGTGGCAGGAGTACTACCCCCAAACATTTACTGAGCACTGCTTACCATGTGGTATTACTCCCCATTTGGACAGTGCTTTAGGATTTATAAATCACTTTTCTTACAATTGCCCAAAGGAGTAGGTCAAGTGAGAATTATTAGACAGATTTTATAGAGGATGTCAACTGTGTTAATATTTGTAAAGTACTTAGCATATGTTACTATGTGCATGGAATATAGTAGGTGTTTAATAAATGCTTGTTCCCTTCCTCTCCCCTCTAGAAGAGTATACTTTTTAATCTTCATAAATACTGTTTCCCTCCAGTAGTATATAAGCTCCTTGAGGGCAGGGATTGTTTCATTTTTGTTATTGTCATGGTGATTTGTGTGACCTGGAGCATGTCCCTCATTCTTTCTAAGCTTTAGTTCCCTCATCTATAAAAAAGAGGACTGGACTCAGCACTCTGGTCCCTTTCAGCTCTAAATCTATGGTTGAATGATCCCTCTGATAAGTGCTTATGGACCTCTAGTTAATAAGTGCCAGAGCCCAGATTTTCTCCTTCTCAGACCTATATTCTTTTCCCCAAATTCTAGGGCTCTCTATTATATTCAAGTAAATAAAAACATATTATTAAATATTATGTAGGATTTGATTAGTTATCACTCCCTTTAGTCTGAATTTTTAAATATATTTATTCTTTCTTAGATTCTTAAAGGTTTACATTTTATTGTATTATATTAACCCCTTTTTATGTTATTATATTATATTAACCCCTTTATTTCACTGAGAAATAAATTTTGTGAGTTTGTTTAAAGAAGTCTCAGAAAAATCATTTTAATAATTGATTTGACTTCTCCAAAATGTCATTCCCTACTTAGGGAGAGTGACTGGTCATATGATTTCATTGGGATAGGGAACCCCTAGGTGGGAAAATTCTTTTTTTTGTTTTTAAAATCAATATAGCCTTTTTCACAACTTAGGAGTCTTGGAGAGTTGTCTAGGGCCCTATAGGTTTCCCACTCCTGCAGAGATAAGTGACCTGTCCAGAGTCAACCAACCAATGAGTGTCAGAAGTGAGACAACCCCAGATTTTCCTGTCTTTAAGGTCTACCTCTTGCTACAATAAATCAACCAACCAGACACAAATTTCAGGTTTCAAGGGAAAGAAAACAAAGGTCAGAATATTGCCAGAAGACAATGTTTCCCACCCTTAGGTAGACCTTCAGATTAAGATCACTGTCAGAGTAGGTGCAGGTTCATTTGAGGGGGAGGGAGAGGTTGTGGGGGTGAGTTGGACAGCAGATGCAGTTATACTGAAAGATTATCCTCCAGACAATCTCTTCTCTCTCACAGAGGATGGGGCAAGGCAGAGTGGCCACAGTGTTGGAACACTGATGGTTTGGGTCTATAGAGATCATGTTTCACCTTAAAGTGAGACCAGATACAATGGTTCCAAAGAGGGAGAAACCTGTCACCTTAAAAAAGCGTGAGCTCCTGGATACTGGTGCAAAGCTCTGGTTTGTGTTGGTCACATAAAGAATCTTTTAGAAAGGCCAAAAGAAATTGTTAAATGCATAAGGCCAGCATATTTCTTGGGCCCTATAAAAGTCAGGCAAAACCCTTGGTGGCCAGTGGTTTCTGTATCTACCCCATTAAACTACTGCTTTTAATGGCATATAAAAATTAGACCACAATAACAACAAATATTTATAATGTTAATTAGTATGGATATGGTACTCACTATGTGCCCAAGACTGTGCTGAGTGTTTTACAATTTTCAAATTAGAACCTTACAACAACCTTGGGGAATAGGTTATTTATGATTATGACTATATTATAGTAATATAAATATGATTAGAAAGAGTATAATTATAATATATTATGTGAGTATAATATATAATAATATACTCTAGTTATATATTATTATTTTATAGATGAGGAAACTCAGACAAACAGAGGATAAGCGACTTTGCCCAGAGTCATGCAGCCCATGTCTGGGCTGGGTTTGAACTCAAGTCTTCCTGATGCCAAGCTGCCCATGGCATGAGCTGGATGTTGAAAAAAAAGGCCACAAATCCCCGCTGCTGTGGCCCTGTCTAGTGCTGTCAACCTTCTTTTCCAGTTTCTGCTAGGATAAAATGCAACTTAAACTGCATTGATGATCACCCGCCTGATGCTGCTAGCAAGAAAAGATCTGAACTGGGTGTCCCCACACTCATACTGGTAGCTAGATGCTTACATGGTTCTGGGCAGAAATAGTAATTTCTATTGAGAATCATCTCTTTTTGGTTCCCCAAAAGGCAGTACAGGATTTCTATCCTCCAACTTTCTTTTATCAGGGCAGTGCCAGTTGGTTATAAAGAAGTCTGTGGACCTGTGGATTTACCGAAGCAGAACCGCTCATGACCCTCCATTCTGCTGGCAAACCTTTCCTCGTTCTTGAACAGGGTATATTTCATTGAACTGTACTCAAGTGACCTTAGCATAAAGGAAGCTTCTTTGCACAAAAGCAAACAAACATGCTTAGATAATATATACAGTGTGTACCCTTAGCTTAGCAACAAAATGATGAATGATACATAATAACAAAAAATTATTATATAATAAAACATTGACCAAGTAATAATTGTGAGGTGTGTTGGTGAACTTTTCCCTGACCATAAATTCAGACAACTGTCTCCCTCCTCCCTTTCTACCCATTGCGTATCATGCCATATTGTAATTGGATCTGTACCGACAAATGATAAACCGACTTTCTAGTCGTGCTTAATAAATATGATACAAAAAGAAATCACCTTCAAGTCAGTGTTCCAATTTGAAAAGAAGTATATCATTCTTTTGATTTGGTTGCCCAGAGAAGGTGACTTTAACTGTTTTAGGAGTATTAAGCTGTCTCAACACAGGTTTGCTTAATTATTACGAAGCTAAACAAATCTGTGAATGGGAAATAATGGCTTTGAGTGAGCCAAAAGGACTCCGAGAAAATGGGTTCCTTTTCCTTCCCATATTGAGGTACCCTGTCATGTTGCTCATACATTAGGCAGCTGCCTCTTTCTTATCAACCCGTCATGCCTTCACAACTCTCATCTAAAGAAAAGGAGCTAATTCTACACTGTACATTTCAATTACAATCTGATGCAAATTGCAGATGCCAAAGAATTGAGTGGAGGTTATATCCTACCGTCTGCCTCTCTGTTGGCCTGATTGAATAGTAGGGTGTATTGTTAGCGTCCCAGAATGAATGAGAGGACTGGAAGTGGCCGGCACCAGGCCTTTGTTTTGCTGACTTTTCATGGTGATAAGAACAGTGATGGAAGTTTGTTTGTGGAGAGGGTAACAATAATACTTGGTGCCATTAATCAGTTTATTTGCACGTTTAGGTGGTGACACATAAAGTGGAAGGAATCCAGTCCCTCTTCTACCACCACTTGCTAGCTCTGTGTTGTTTTGTTCACGTCTGACTCTTTGTGACCCCTTTGGGGGTCTTCTTGGAAAAAATACTGGAGTGACTTGCCATTTCCTACTCTGATTCATTTTGTAGGAAAGGAAAGGAGGCGAACAGGATTAAGTTATTTGCCCAGGGTCACACAACTAGTGTCTGAGACTTGATTTGAATTCAGATCTTCCTGACTCCAGGTCCAGTGCTCTGTCCACTGTACCATTGTAACAACAAGCACCCGGACACATCCAGGATGACCTGCTAGCATAGTTTCTTAGATCTACTTTTCTAAGGAAAGCAATTTAAAAGGGGTCAATAATCTTCTTTAATTACATATACCAACAGAGAAAATACAAGCAGAAAGATAAAGACTAACAGACAGGGCTTCCAACTGTCTGACCACAAGCAATACATACACCAGAGATCAGTAGAGAGATCCAACTGTCTGACCATTATATACATACATAGTTACCAGAGACAGAAGCACCACCGTCTGGGTTTTCAAAGCTGAGGAGGAGGGGAAGGCTCCTTAACAACTACCCAGAATCTCATCTGGCACATGAACCTTCTTCCAAAGAGTAAACCTCACCTCAGAGTATATACACACTTTTGACAGCCTGAAGGCATCATGATCCTCATGACCCAGTGCCTCATTAGAAATTAACAAACGGTATGGGCCTTCCTACAAAACAAGCTTCCCCTAATCAAGTTTTCCGTAATGGGCTCCACCTGAGGCCTGTTAATGGATGGGAAAGATCTTAAATTCTCATTAACATTACAACCATCTAGCTGTCCTGCTGGCTCTGGGCTCTTGATCAAATGACCTAACCTCTCTGTGCCGTAGCCACCTCATCAATATATATCTTTTTTTTTTTTTAAATAAATTTATTTAACTTTTTACATTCATTTTCACAAGATTTTGGGTTCCAAAATTTTCTCCCCATTTG